>CBVK0100387840.1:0-13220 GCA_900067695.1 Picea abies | reverse complement strand
AGCCTACTGGCTTATACAAAACTTGTCTCACCAGCCTATAACACATATTTACAATCTCTTTTAGATCATGGTTTACATCGGGGCTCGGCCTTGGGGACACTACAATTTAGGGATTAACATTCTGATGAAGACATTAACCTATCATATACTATACACCTAAAGTGTTGTTAGTTTCATAAAACTTAGGATACTTCCTTAACATGCTTTTACTTAGGGTAAATTTAATAAGCAATGCTAATTACCTACCTTGACATGGTTAATAATGTATTGTGGATAACATAAAATTTTGTTTGACATTGTCAAATGTGAAAGAACCTAGTTTACTCTGTATTATTTATTAGTATCATCATAAATAGGGCATATGTCATTCAAAAGAAATCAATGAGACATTGTGTTATGATGACTTTTCATATTAAACAATTCCAGGCCTTAAGTCACTTAAGCCTATTATTCAATTATAGCAAAACCTATCATTTTAATCTTTGACCCCTTGTAGTGAATTTTAATATTAAAAAAAGTTAAGGCCTTAAGCATCCTTTCCATATTACTCTTCCTACATAATGACCTTTTGCATAGTATTTACTTGTAATCGTGAACTATTATAGTCACAGTTTGAGGAAAAGTTAATAAGTTTTACCTAGATTTATGCATAGTGGATTTGTCATCAAGGCTCACTCCTAGAAGCTGTTTATGCAAAGCTACTTCATCTTTAACTGGAACATGAGAAACAACATTTGTGTTGTTGTAACTCCAGCCTTCTCGAAATAGTTTGCTGCGGTGAATGGGCTTGGTGTGTTGATAATGAGGGTCGACCTCATGCCCAACTATGTTATTTAATTACACATCCATCTAGCATGAAATGAGATTTTGGTGATGATTAAAGAAAAATTATGCGTTTGCCCAATTATGTCATTTCATTATGTATTACCCCTAGGCCAAACCCCAATTGAAATGTAATTATAAATATGCACATAGGCTGGTGAGACAGGAACTTTTTGGGCCAGTGAGCCTATTTTGTATTATGTAATTTCACTCTAAATTTAATGTAAAAACACAACTGCATGTAGACCATCATGACAAGAAATAGTATGGGGGGATAAAATCCACTAAATGGGAAAGGGGAATAAGGATATAGGTATGGAGCTAATCCATGGGACTTAAACCAAGGAAATATTAATAAAATATTTCTAACAAAGGAAAAAAGGAATGAACATGATTTTTTCCTAAGTCTTTGGAAAAAGGGAAAATGAATCACCAAGTGGGTTCAAAAGAGAGTTTAGGAGATGACAAGTGTCAACCCAAGTGCATAAATAAAATAGAAACCATAGTCAATTTTCTAGATTTTCATTCAATCATTCAACCATGTTGTCTTGCTCTCCATCATCGGTACCTTCCCTTGCTGCTACGGTACGCATTTGATGCCATCACCATTTTACTTGAGGACGCTTGAAGTGAGATTTGGTTGGGAATTAAACTGAAGAAACGGGTTGTCAGACCCATGTGAATTTATCTCTAGGTGAGAGAAGTGTTTTCGAAGAAGCAGTTTTCCAGTCCTATGTCATTCTCTCCAGGTGAGAGAATTGTCAGGAATTTGATTCCGAAGGTTCCAAGCTACAATTACAGGGATCTGAGACTTGTTTTTTGACCTATTGTTGAATCCCTCGAAGGGAAGTGGGGCAGCCGAAGGACTATTGATCAAAGAAGGGGAACACTTCCTAGGGTGATACAAGAATGTGGGGAATGAGGGGTTGTAGACTGGCTCTTGAACTTGTCACCTAAACTAGAATATTGTTGTTGTTGAGATACCTTGCCTGGATAGGATTTCCTTTCCCAAGTGGAGTTTAAGCCCCAGCTCGGGGGTGACCTGCTGCTGAGCTATAAGCAAAAGTGTCTAAGGTTGGGAGGAAAGCTAGAGGTATGCATGCAGTCAGTGGCTATTTATACCAGATAAGTGGTTTACCTTGTATTTGTCTAAATTCATGTATGAATAATTATGTATTCCTATTAATGGATATTTATTTTGTTATTTATATTAAGTATGTTGTTGCTAAACTTGTACAGGGACTTTATTTATATATTCTCTATCATTGGTATTTACTGTTGAAATTACCCTTGAGTACTTTGTTGTTATATTTGCACAGGAACTGGTAATTATACTTTTCGTTCTTGATTAATGGATTTTGGAATGATACTTTTGTATATTTGTTGCCAAAAATGCTTTGGACTGTACAATCTAGGCATGAGCAGAGTCTATGTAATCAGTGTGTGTTTTGTACCATTTTTACTTACATATAAGTTCCCATGTAATATACTTATTGTTGAGATATTTTATAATCCTGCTTGTATGCAAAGTATTCCATATAATATATGGGTTTCATAGATGTTAATTAGCGAAACCTTGCACATCTCGGGTTGATTACGCTTGGTCCTTGTATGGACAGGTCGATAGAAGTGATTTCCCCATGTAAAATGATGAGGTATAAGAGCCTTAGCTATTAGACAAGGATTGCAGATAATCCTCAAGGCCTGATAAGCCTTAGAAATTAACCAAGGGAAAGTCGAAAAATGTTTAAGTCCTGAAGTAGACTATTAAAACTATGAAATCTCGTGCTTTTCCTAGGAGGAATCATAGTTGTTGATTTCGGCACAACGAATTAATATTGGTCATTGGTCGGGGTCCCTCATGTATGAGAGATTGCCTGAGGGTCTAGATCATTACAATCATTGGATACATCAAAGATTGGATCCAAATGATCTTAATTGTTTATCATGGAGGGTGCCATCATATTAGCTCATGTTTAGGTTGAGATGAGACTTCAAATTGACCGGAGTCATCGATACATCGAAGAAATATTCAGAGTGATTGTGATTGTTCATCGTAGTGGATCCTTCAGGTTAGTTTGGTCAACTGGAATGAAAATACTCTGAAGGGAAGACTCTGAGGAGTAATCCTGGTTGTCAATTGGGCACAACTGAATCTTGACCGTAGATCTTGGTGGGTCTCATTTTCACGAGGCTAGGAGGAAGGTGACATCACACTGACAGAGTTGACATCATGCAACTAATATGTAGAGGACAAGTTTCAACACCTCATGGGATGTGCAAGTGGTCAATGATGACATGTATTCCACATCATTCCATGTGGAGAGTCCACGTGTCAGGTGGTTACTTGCCATGTGGAAATGTATTATGGCACTTTTGGGGTGAGAAGTGACATGGCCCGAGTGCCATGTGTCAAGATAGGTGGCAAAGTTAGGTAGGGCCATGTGTTCTGAGCGCCACCTTGAATTCCATGTAGGACTTTTTGTAAGAGAGGCTAGGAAGGGAGTTGACTGTTTCAGAGTACCACTTTGAAAGGGTTTGGGGTATGACACCGAAAGGCGATCTGGTCATTGATCAGAGTGTGTGTGTGAAGAATGACAATTGTCGATTTAATGTGGACCCCACAGAGGTGTGTTCAAAGGTAGAAGGTAGATTGTTAACCCTCATGCTATTTAGAACCCCGACGTGGATTGGGCCATTGATTTATTGACCTCCAAGACTGTTAGATATGGTATTTTGTATGCCGTTGGACTAGGGTAACTCCGACAATATAGAAGGACTTCGAACAGATCGAATTCGTTGATCTTGAAGGAAAATATGATGATAACCGAGGAGACAGGTGTCATATACCACATTAGCGACCACGTCTGTGCCACGTTAGTGCCCTGTGTACCAGGGTTCCACATGGTATTAAGGTGGAATTGAGGGTAGAAGGCTTGGAAATTTTGAAAGGTTGTAACTTTTGATCCAAAGCTTCATTCTGAAAAAAATTACAGTTGTTTGAAATCTCTCGACAAGAAAAATTATTATATGAGCTCTAATTGAGAAACAAAAATAATTGGAAAAATAGAAATTTTGACACCCCATCATCCTAAATGAGAAATAGGGGGTTGAGTGACGTTGCAATCTCTGATAGTTTCAACCCTACAACTGAAGAAAATTTTCAGAAAGGGATGTCAAATTTTTGGAAGCTCCTAAGGAAAAGGTTCCAAACATTGAGGACTATGGATTCCTAAAAGAATTTGAAGAAGTGTTTAAATAAATTCATGGATTACCACCCAAAAGGGATATTTATTTTTCAATTAATATAATGCTTGGAGCGACCCCTTTATCCAAGGCTCCTTACAAGATGAGTATACCCGAGTTGAAGGAACTACAAATGCAATTGGAGGAACTTCTGGAGAAAGGGTATATACGTCCAAGTGTATCACCCTGGGGTGCATCGGTGTTATTTGTTAAAAAGAAGGATGGAACCTTGATACTTTGCATTGATTTTAGGTAGCTAAATAAAATAACCATAAATAACAAATATCCTTTTCCAAGGATAGATGACCTCTTTGATCAGTTCAAAGATGCAAAGGTATTTTCCAAGATTTATCTTAGATCTCTCTATCATCAAGTGAGAATTAAAGAAGAGGATATTAGTAAGACTTACTTCAGAACAAGGTATGGTTACTATGAGTTCACAATAGTTCCATTTGGATTTTTGAATGCCCCAATTGTCTTCAAGTGTTTAATGAATGGTTTTTTTAGAGAATATTTGGATATGTTTGTCATTGTCTTCCTAGATGACGTTCTTATTTATTCCAAATTTGAAGAAGAGCATGAGAAACATTTGAGAAGGGTGCTCCAAGTATTGAGAGAGCATCAATTTTATGCCAAGTTGAGTAAATGATCCTTCTACCAGATTCATTATTTGGGCCATATCATATCAGAGGAAGGGATAGCAGTAGATCTAGAAAAGATAAAAGACATCGAAGGATGGATCGCACCAAGAAATGTCTCTGAGGTGAGGTCCTTCATGGGACTTCCAGGTTAATATAGGAGGTTCATTGAAGGGTTTTCTAGAATTTCACACCCAATCACATCTCTATAGAAGAAGGGTGTGAAATTTTAATGGATACTTGAGTGTGAAAGAAGCTTTCAACACTTGAAAATATTACTGACAAGTGCACCCATATTAAAAATTGTTGATCTTAATGAATATTTTATTCTGTGCACAAATGCATGCAAAGAAGGGCTTGGTGGCATCCTTAGTCAAAATGGCCATGTGGTGTGTTATGAATCAAGGATGCTGAAAGAACATGAGAGGTTATATGCCACTCGTGATTTGGAGCTAGAAACTATTTTTGATGCCTTGAATATGTGGCGACCCTACCTTATGGGTAAAAAATTTGAATTGAGAACATATCACAATGGTCTGAAATATTTATTTGGGAAACCGACCCTAAATGCACGACAGAGCATATGGATATAATTCCTCAATGAATATGACTTTGATATCAAACACATCAAAGGTAAAGAGAACAAAGTGGATGATGCACTCAATGGAAGGGTACATGAAATACATATTACATCCATTAGCACGTGCAAATCTGATTTGCAACATAGAATTTTAGAGGCTACAAAATCAGATTAGATGTATTTGGAACTAAAGAGAAAATTACAAGAAGGTAAAATGCATAAGAAGCTTGAGAATTATGAACTGAGGGAAGATGAACTCCTCATGTTCAAAGCATAATTTATGTGTCAGATGACTAGGAGTTGAAAAAACTACTATTAACAAAAAAGCATAAAGTGCCTTATGATGGGAACCCAAGCTATCATAAGACCATTATAGTTGCTAAAAAGCAATACTATTGGTCGGGTATGAAAAAGGAGATTGCAGATTTCATTGCTAGGTGTCTTGAATGTCAAAAAGTCAAGGTTGAACACAAACACCCAGTTGGTTTGTTACAACCCTTTCCCATTCTTAAGTGGAAATGGGAAGTTGTAACCATGGATTTTATTACTAAGCTTCCCAGGACTTCCAAACAACATGATTATATTATGGTAGTTGTGGACAAGCTTACTAAAGCTTTCCATTTTATCCCTATAAAGTTAACTCACAAGGCAACCAACATTGTTGATATCTACTTGAAGGAAGTAGCCAGACTTCACGGTATACCTAAGACAATTGTGTCTGACAAAGATCCCAAGTTCACATCGAATTTTTGGAATGGGTTATTCAAAGGATTTAGAACAAATTTAAATTTCATCACAACCCATCACCCCGAGTCAGATGGGAAAACAAAAATTGTCAATCATGTGATAGAGGACATTCTAAGAATGTATGTCATGGACAAACCCTCGAAATGGGAGGATTACTTACATCTGGTTGAATTTTCTTACAACAATGGGTACTAAGCATCTATCAAGATGACTCAGTTTGAGACACTATACAAAAGAAGATGCAACACATTAGTAAGCTAGGACAATCCAGTTGATAGGAAAATAGTGGGACTAGACTTACTCAGGGATATGGAGGATCAGATAGTGAAGATAAAACCGAATTTGAAGGTTGCCCAAGACAGGTAAAAAAATTATGTTGAAAAGCATATAACTCCTAGAGAATTTTCATTAGGTGATCACATATTTTTGAAAGTAAAAGAAAAACGAAGCTCTTTAAGATTGGGGAAGTACTGAAAAATAGCAATACGGTATTGTGGGTCATTCAAAGTTCTAGAAAGAATTAGTCATGTAGCTTATATACTTGCATTACCTGCATTCATGCATATTCATAATGTTTTTCATGTATCCTTACTAAAAAATTATGTACTTGATAACAATCATGCCATTGATTGGAATGTGGTTCAGGTAGAGCCAGAGGATGAATTCCAAGTACAACCAGTGTGCATTTTGGACCAGAAAACCAAGGAGCTCCTGAATCAAACCATAAATATGGTAAAGGTCCAATGGACCTGGTACGGTCCTGAAGAAGCAACTTGGGAACATGAAGATGCTATGCAGACATAGTACCCACATATTTTTGTAAACTTTTGAAATTTTTTATTGTAAATGTTTGTATATGTATATATTGCATTGAGGACAATGCATAAATAAGGGGGAGGGGAATGTAATACCCCTAGGCCAAACTCCAATTGAAATGTAATTACAGTTGTGCACTTAGGCTAGTGAGTCAAGAACTTTTGGGCCAGTGCGTTTATTTTTGTATTATGTATTTTCACTCCCAATTAATGAAAAAAAAAACACCATTGTTGTAGACCATCCTGATAAGAAAGAGTTTGGGGGGCTAAAATCCATTAGATGGGAAAGGGAGATAAAGGTCTAGGAAGATATCCAATCCATGAGACTTAAACCAAGGAGACATTAATAAAATATTTCTAACAGAGGAAAAAAGGAAATGACATGACTTTTGTCCTAAGTCTTTGGAATAGGGGAACGAATCACCAAGTGGTTCAAAAGGGAAGTTAGAGACGTGACAAGTGGCACTTCATGAGCATGCAAACTAAATAGCAAACCTTAGTGCATTTTTCTCATTCATGCATTCATTCCATTGGGAGGTTATGCTCTCCATCATCTTGTACCATCCTATGCTACTGATGTACGTACTTGCTACCATTTCCATTTAGTGGAGGATGCTTGAAGTGGAATTTTCTGAAAAGTAAGCTAAAGAAGCAGGTTGTCAAGCACATGTGCTTTTCTCTCTATGTGAGAGAAGTGTTGTTGAAGAGGTGGGTTGTCAGGCTCGTGTGCATTCTCTCTATGTGAGAGAAGTGTTGTCGAAAAAGCAGGTTTCCAGGCCCGTGGCATTCTCTCCAGGTGAGAGAATTGTTGGGAATTTGATTTTCAATGTGCCAAGCTACAGGGCTCTGAGACTTCATGTCTGGCCTATTGTTGAAGTCCTGGAAGGGAAGTGGGGTAGTCAAAGGATTGTTGAGAAGAGAAGGGGCACACTTCCTGGGGTGGGACATGCATGTGGAGAATGAGAAACTATAGGTTGGTTGTTAAACTTGGCACTTGAACTGGAAATATTGTTGTTGTTGAGAGACCTTACCTGGATAGGATTTCCTTCCCCAAGTGGAGTTTAAGCCCCAACTCAGGGGTGACCTGTTACTGAGTTATAAGCAGTAGAGTCTAAGGCTAGGAGGAAATTCAGAGGTATGTATGTAGTTGGTGGCTTACTTATACCATATAAGTGTCTACCATGTGTTTGTTTAATTTACTATTTTAATGAATATGTAATCATGTGTTGGATACTTACTGTGCAGATTTTTTTGTATTCATGTTATTTGTATTTGTTGTTCTATTATGCTACAATATTTTTGTTGTCAGAAATGCCCAAGAACGGTAATTATTGTGCTATAGATAGGAGTAATTGTTGGTGTAATCATACTTATGTATATGCTGCTAGAAATGTCATGATTGTAATTATATGCATTCTCAGTCAGGGTAGTTGTTGATGGAATTATGTGTTTTTGTTATGGTTTTTCCTAAATATGTTGCATGGTATCTTGTAGCTATATTACGTAATTCATGTATATGGGTAGTGCAAATAAAGAAAAAACAAAGGGAAACTATGTTTGAGTATATGTTGCAGGTGTTCTTTATATAATTATGTTCATATGCTTAGTTAAACTTGGTGTTGCTTAGCTAGCACAGGATAGAAATGCCCTTGTCCAAGTATGGACATTGCACATTGTGTAATTCTCTATTTACATGGAAATGGGAAAGGCCTTAGTTTTTAGAGAAGGATTGCAGACAATCTTGAAGGCTTGGTAATCCTTAGAAATTATCTAAGGAAGACCTGAATTTGGTTAAGTCCTGAAGCGGACTATTAAAACTATGGAAATCATGTGTCGTTTCTCTAGAGAGAATCATAGTCGTCGATTTTCGGCACACTAAAGTAATCTTGGTCATTGGTCGAGGTTCCTTACGTTCGAGGGCTTACTGAGGATCGGGTCATTGTCGACCGTTGGATCCATTGAAAGGAGGATCTGAACGATCATATATGTCAATCTTCATAGTATCGTCGAAGTATTCCATGGTAGGGATGGAATGAGACTAAACTGACCAAAGTTGTCAATCCATCGGAGAATATTTGGAGTGATCGTGACCATCTATCGCAGTGGGTCCTTCAAAGTAGAAATGATCATGGGAATAAAAATACCCTGAATGGGTAGAACTTCGAGGAGTAACCCTAGTCGTCGATCATAGACTAGTTGAGATGCAATCTTGACCGTTGATTGGCGTGGAAACCCTTAGATGTGATCGAGAGGAGGAGTGACATCATGTTGATGGCATACTATCAGAAAGAGCCTACATGTATGAGGAAGACACGTGGTAGCGTGTATTTGGTCGAGATAATAGGGAGTGGGTCCCTGTCGAGTTCAAGCCCTTAGAAAGGTGTTGTTATCAATGTCTGTTAGATCATAAGAAGGAGTGATCATGATTGTTGGATCTAGTCCTCGAAATTTCGAAGCAAAGTCCGCTAAAATGAGTTTGTTCGGAGTTGACTTTTAGAGGGAATTTTCAAGTTGTCGTAGATACACTTCGAAGGAGGAACTCCAAGGAGTAATCATGGTCGTCAATCGGAGCTCGGCTAAAAGATAATCCTGATCGTAGATCTTGGTGGGTCTCGCTTGGACGAGGCCAAGAGGAAGGTGATGTCATGTTAACAGGGATGACATCATCCATCCAATACGTAGAGGATAGGTTTCAGCACCAGGAAGGATGTGTCAATAGTCAACAATGACATGTACACCACATCAATCCACATGGAGAGTCCATGTGTCATGTGGCTATTATGCCATGTGGCAACATGTTATAGCACTTTGGGGGTGAAATGTGACATGGCATGAGTGCCACATGTTGAGCCAAGTAGCGGAGTTGGGTAGGGCCATGTGTCTTAAGCGCCAACTCAGATTCCACATAGAAATTTTCATAAGCGAGGCTAGGAAGGGAGCTGATAGTTTCAGAGTTGACTCGGGAGAGTACGGAGTACCACTCTGAAGGGTTCGAAGTATGACTCCAAGAGATGATCAGGGTCATTGATTAGAATGTGGACTTAGAACCCCGATGTGGCCTGGGCCGTCAATTTTTCGACCTCCAAGACCATTAGATCTGTCGGACTTAGGTTATCGGAGTGCGCGGGAAGCCACTTGTGGATACACTCCGATGGGATAAACTTTGACAATATAAAAGGACTTTGAATAGATCGAAGTCGTCAATCCAGCATGCCAATCATATGATAGCTGAGGAGATGGGTGGGAGCTGCCACGTTCGCACTATGTTAGTGCCACGTCAAGTGACATGTGTACCAGGGTGCCACATGGCACTGAGGTGGAATTGAGGATAGAAGGCCTAGAAACTTTAGAGGGTTGTAAGTTTTGATCCAGAGCTCGGAATTGAGCATGGTTGCAGTCGTTGGAAAGCTCTAGACAAGTAGAATCAGTCTACGAAGTCTAATTGGAGAAATAAAGTAGTTGAAAAAATTGAAATTTTGACACCTCGTCAGCCTAAACGAGAACTAGGGGATCGAGTGACATTACACTTTTCTAAATAGGATTGTTGGAGATTAAAGCTATGTAGTGCAAAGTGATGTGAAGAGTAATTTCCAGCAAAACAAGGTTATAAGAGTAACAAAAAAAAAGTGGATGGTAAGGCTGGAGATTAGTGCCTAGTCCATTGGGTGAATGAAGTCAAACAAGGCTCAAATGAAAGGTTGTTATAAAGATGATCACATTATTGAAAAGTACAAACTGCATGAACTCCTTCATTGTTGTCTTAAATTGCAAAATTATATTCAGGAATAACACTAGAGTAGATACCATCCAACACTCAAGGAAATTACAGCTATCAGGAACAATGTCAAGGTGCATTCATCCGGAAGTAGAGAAAGAGATGCAAGCATGAGCAGTACCCAAATGCCAACTTAATGTGAAAATGGAAAGAGTATACCTGTGAAGCCCAAACCGATTTCTTGGCTACGGCTTCTCCCAGGGCTGTGAAGCCCAAAAACATTGATTCTGATTACAAGCATCATCAGTCTAAAGTTGAAAAATACAGAAGGGATGTGTCCATTGATAAACGGCCCACCCGAGTTGCGAGATCTGATAGCTTCTTCAGGTCGGCCATGGCTTACGACGCCAATCTGGGGGCAACTGTTATGATCCTCACTTCGTTATGCTTCGTCTTCTACTGCCGGTTTTCTGCGATCTTGTTCACATGTGCATGCTTGTATCTATTCACAATGTTCAGAGAAGGTTCAGAAAGGAAGAATAGGAATAATGATAGCAGGATGGTGGATCTTCAATCCAGTGAGTACAGAAAGAAAGTGATCAGGGATGGATTCATAGAGCAAAGGCATAATTAATCGGCGCTGTCTAGATGCTAACTAAATCATCTCACCATTGCTGTTGGATTTTGGTGATTCAGAGATTTCTAAACCTTTTCAAATTGACTGACGAAATTGCAACTTCCATATAATGCGATTGCAGTTTCAGAATTCCAGTAAACCACAAAAATCGCCTTAAAATATTATAAAAATGGCTGATAATATCGTGATTTAGTTAGCATTTAGCGCACCGCTAATTGGTCACAAATTTGTCATAAATCGTCCTAAATTTATTGGTTGCAGTATTCTAAAAGTTTGGGTAATTTTTTTTATTTGATTATGTTTAAAATTTGGTGATGAATGGTTGTATCTGTAGATTTGAATAGTTTCAGAAATTTAATTTAAATAACAGAAAATATCTATTTTATCTAAATTTACATCGAAATTGGCCACATTTAGTAAACTCCGAAGTCAAATGGGTAAAATGTAGCTGAAGAGACGGATGGGCAGTACTAAAACTTTCCAAATTACAAATGAATATCCTGTGTTTCCCCTTCTACATTAAATCGTTTCATCAATGACAACGACAAAGATGGCATTATCTAACTGTTCTATGAAATAGTCTTTTTTGTTGGAATCATTTTTTTATTGTTCAAAATTCATTTTTAAAATTAAAACTTTTAAAACATTTTGATTATATAAAAATAATCACTTAAAATTACAAATTTAACAATTTTTCATAAGATTTGGAACAAATATCTCCTAAAAAAATCGTCATTTCGTAAATCGTTTAGCCTACAACTAAAAAGAGTAGCTGTAGTTGTAAATAAAGAGGCAGAATTTAAAACTACAAATTAAAAAGCATGAGAAAAAAGTAAGAGTAGTTGTAGATGGAGAGGCAGAATTTGATGCTACAAATTAAAAAGCATGAGCAATTAGTAACGTGTAAATTAGTTGTACATGAGGTAGTACGTGTCAAATTAAGCATGAGCAATTAGTAGCGTGTAAATTAGTTGTACATGAGGTAGTAAGTGTCAAATTAAGGACCATTGTTTGTTCATTTGTAAAAATTGTATTTTAACATTTTTAAATGGTGAATAAATGAGGTATTTATTTAATTATGAGAAGGGGCACACTTCCTAGGGTGGGACATGTATGTGGGGAATGAGGGATTGTAGACTAGCTGTTAAATTTGGCACCTGAACTGGAATATTGTTGCTACTGAGAGACCTTACCTGGGTAGGATTTCCTTTCCCAAGTGGAGTTTAAGCCACATCTCGGGGGTGATCTGTTGTTGATCTATAAGCAATAGATTCTAAGGATGGGAGGAAATTCATAGGTTTGCATGCAGTCAATGGATATTTATATCAAATAAGTGGTTCACCATGTATTTGTCTAAATTCTTGTATGAATAATTCCATATTCTTGTTAATGGATATTTATTGTACTATTTATATTCAATATACTACTATTAAACTTGTACAGGGATTGTATTTATATATTCTCTATCATGGGTATTTACTGTTGAAATTACCCTTTAGTACTTTACTATTATCTCTGTACATGAGATGGTAATTATACTTTTTGGTCTTGAGTAATGGATTTTGGAATTATACTTTTGTATATTTGTTGCCAAAATGCCTAGGACTATAAAATCTAGGCATGAGTAGAGTCTATGTAATCAGTATGTGTTATATACCATGTTTACTTGCATATTTAAGTGCCCATATAATATACTTATTGAGGAGATAGTTTATACTCTTTGTATGCAAAGTATTCCACATAATATACGGGTTTCATAGTTGTTAATTAGTGAAGCCTTGCATAGCTCAAGTTGATTACGCTCGTTCCTTGTATGGACATGTCTTTAGAAGTAATTTCCCCATGTAGAATGATGAGGTATGAGAGCCTTAGCCATTAGAGAAGGATTGCAGATAATCCTAAAGGCTTGATAAGCCTTAGAAATTAACCAAGGGAGACCCAAAAACCTCTAAGTCTTAAAGCAGACAGTTAAAACTATGAAATCATGTGCTTTGCCTAGAAGGAATCACAGTCATTGATT
>CBVK0100387837.1:0-15551 GCA_900067695.1 Picea abies | reverse complement strand
TTCTTATAGAGAATGCATGATGGCTTGGATGATGGATGTTCCTTGGTTCATGGGTGCATGGGAAACAATACCTTGACTTGTGAGTGAAACACCTTGGTCCGCAGATATAAGTTCCTAGGTAGTTGGGTGTAAATCTCAAGTTGGACAGATATATTATCGACATGATGTGCAAAATAAGGAAGTATAAGGAGTTCCTTGGAAGTCATTCAAGGAAGACATTTGGACCATCAAATGCATGAGATAGTTGGGATACCTTGGGCACACAATATAGACATGTGGACCCAAGGGGGTTGAGCATTCTAAAGACTTGGCGGAAGGATGGGTGGATTGCACGTTGGGTCCACTTTGGACATGGAGTGGATTGCAAGGAACCTAAGAAGGAGGAAACGACAAGTCACCTTTCATTATATAAAGAAGATGCCTCCATTGTGAAAATTCATGGAAGCAAGGATGGAGATTAAGGAGCGATCCTTCGTCAAGTGGACAAGGAGTTCTAAGGTGCAAAGTCTAAGTTTTGACACCAAAATCAACTTGGACGTTGACCGAGTCATAGAATCTTTCCACAAAGGACTTAAACAAATCAGCAAGTGTCTAATGAATTCCAAAGTTTTAGACTGAGACTGTAATAAGTGAGGAAAGGGAGCTATTGGAGGAAGATCCATGGATGCTTCAGGGGTTGGATTGTGCAAGTCTTTTGGGTAGCAAGAAGAGGTGTGTTGAGTTATTTGTAAATAAAGTTAAGGAATACACCTTGGGTGTCACCCATAATTCTATGTTGTGGTATCTTTGTGATTGTTGGATGTTACTATTCCTTGCATTACCATGGATGGCTAAGTATTAAAGTAGAGTTAAAGTAGAGTTGTGATTCTTTAAGGTCATTGTTGGAGGTGTGCCTATTGTTAAAGAACTTGGTTGAATTCACCTTAGTTGTAGATATAATATCGTATTTAAGGCATAGTTATGGGAAAACCTTAAGTGAAGAGGTGTAGTCTAGGTATAATAATCACAAGTTGGGGATGCCCATACGTCCAAGGAAAGGTAGTGCCATCAAAACCAAGTCCCATAAATAGTGAAAAAGCAACCCTGAATGAAATCTCATCACGTCCAATACGAAACGAGGATTTCCAAGGCTGACGCTCTGTTGTGCAAATACAAAAGAAATTGATCCTCCTACGGTGACAAACTCTCGATAGAGGGGTAAACGACCTCCAACAATTAGATCTATGCAAATCTAAAAAAAATGCCCCGACACTTGCAAATCTCCAGATAAAATTGCTGTAAATTGTGATGGCCTCAACTACAAAAAAAACCATATCACTTCTCAGCTCTCCGGTTGTAAAAACACGTGAGACTGAGCAATTAAATAGCCCATATATGCAAAAACTCCACAACATTTTCTCAGAATGCTGCAAATGTATTGGCTTCAAAGATGCAGTGGCTTCAAATATGCAGCGACTCCATAAACAAATGTGAAATCGGCTTTCCAATCAAAACCCAAATAATCTTTGTTTTCATATAAAAAGCACTCTTACAAGGCAAGAGAAAACAGTAACACGTTTTCTTGCATAGCCAGATGAAGGGTGGCGAATACAGCCCTTGGGAAGTGGCGGAGGGATCTGAACCCACCTCCTCTGAATAAAGATTAGAAAGATCTCAGACTGGAGGGATCTGAACCCACCTCCTCTGAATAAAGATTAGAAAGATCTCAGATAAAGAACGAGAAGGGGCTTGCATTGTTTCTATGATACCATGAAGGAGTTAAGAACTCATGATGATCTCACTGCAACAACACACTTTTACAAACAAAAGAGAGAGTGAATAATCTAAACTAGATCTATATATTTAATTAGTAAAGAAGGAGGTTTATTTGGAATTGGCCCAATGATAGCTATCACAGCTGGGCAGATAAGAGCTCCTACGTGAGCTTACAACTCACTCTGCATTGGAACTCTAACAATGCATTGGAACTCCAACAGTTGGTAGTGTCCTTGGAAGCCACTTGCCATCTTCTTTTCATTGACAAAATTCCACAAGGCAGATTGCTTCCGACAAGTATGCAGTGGATCCTAAGGGGTAAGTGATAAGTGAAATGGTGTCAAGATCAATGAAGATTTTGAAATAGGAGGAAGTTCGTTTTAGCAGAAGGATGAATCTTGAGAGGCAATAATCCATGTTGTTCATCCTCTTTTCACATTGATGCCATTTTAAGCAGCCTACTACCCAAGAAGTGGGACAATGGGCACGGAGCTGGTGTCTTGGAGGATTTGATGGAGTTGTAGAAGATGATTTGACATCTTTAAGAAAGGGTTGGAAACCTTTTATTTGTTTAACAAAGTTGTGTAAAACACTAATGTGGATGGAATGGATTTTTTTCTCACTAAAATCTTATTTCAACTTCTTATCTAAAAAGTTTAACTAAAATCTTACATTTACATCTTATCTAATAGTGTAACTAAAAACATACTTCCACATTTTTTCATGAAAATTTGCATTGAACCTTTTAAAGCCTGAGACTATTCTTAATCAAAAGTGCTATTTGCATTGAACCTTTTAAAGCCTGAGACTATTCTTAATCAAAAGTGCTAGCATGAATTAGATATCTAACTAAAATCCTTCCAAAAAGCAATAACTCAACCAAATATAAAAACATACTTCCACATTTTTTCATGAAAGTTTGCATTGAACCTTTTAAAGCCTGAGACTATTCTTAATCAAAAGTGCTAGCATGAATTAGATATCTAACTAAGATCCTTCCAAAAGGCAAAAACTAAACCAAATATAAAGACATTTTGAGGTGAATCCCCAATACATTGGAAATGATGATTAACAAGACTTTCATAGATCCGCAAAATATCTTTTTTATTAGGCCAAACAATGCAAGTTTCTTATTATCACACTTCATGTCATGTCAGATTGAAACCAGAAGTTATAGATTATTGTTTGCTCTGTTTGTCATATCATCGAATATGACAAGTTGTAAGGCTCTCATGTATTTCTTTGTATTACGTGAAAGAATTGCCCGTAAGAATAAATTTTGTAATCGGCCCTTCGAGGTGTGTATGGTAATGCGAGATTGTTGTAGAAAGTATTATGAGAATACAATCATGGTTGATGGACGAGGTTTTGTCCCACAATTGGTTTAAGAAAATTAATGGGACCTTAGTATATTGGCACTTATTTTCACTGTTGATGTCTAAGTGATTAGGTATTTATTTTGAAGGTATAGTTTGAGTGGGCCTAATGGTTAAGAACATGTGTTTCCTCTTAAGAGGTCACAGGTTCAAATCCAGTCAAATTTCTGGGAAGAGGGAAGTCCCTTATCCCATAAACAAAGGGTCTCATACACCCTTAAAAATAGATTATTATTATTATTATTACTATTGACATTTGAAATGATCACGAAGAAAAAATTAGATCGTTGTGTGTTAATAATATCCACGTTCTTATATATTCATGGTATCAAATTAAAATAACTAAAATTGAATTAACATTTTGTATTAAAGTATAATCATAACCGATACTCAAAGTTCTTCATTTTGACATTAAAACAATTTGGTATATCATTCCATCATAAAATTTAAGCCTTTAACCAAGTCGAAAATGGGCTTCTCTTTAGACTAATTATGAGGGCAGTTTTTTCATTTCTTCACTCTTATGACCTCATACGTACTCACTTCTTACTTTTTGATTTTTTTAAGAAATAAGAATTTTTGGAAGAATAATACATTATTATAATAGTTGTATAGTATTTTTATTAAATGGTAATGCACTTTATAACTCATAAACATGTTTATCCTTAGTAAATAAGTTTTAATTTATTTTTTTATAATAAGAATTTTTTTAAATAAAAATAATGCATTATTACAACTTTATGTTGTTTTAAGATTAAATTAAAATAATAAAATAATATATGTCATAACTCATAAACATGTTTATCATTTTCTATAGATAAATCTTGATTTATTTTTTAAAATATTTACATTATTATAGTTATACTTCGATCTTTTGATTGATTAAATGGTAAAGTAATGTACTTCATAATTCATTAAAATGCTTATCCTTCTCTTTATATATATAAGTTTTGTTTTTTAATTTATTATCTTTCTTATGTTTTATTTAAGTTTTTTTTTTTTCTTTTGAAATAAAAATAATACATTATCATAGTTGTTTATATTTTTTATAAATTTTGTTTTTATTTTTTTGAAATAAAAATAATATATTATCATAGTTGTATATGGACTTTTGATTAAATAAGAAAGTAGTGTAATTCATAATTCATAAACATGTTTATTCTTTTCTATAGATAAGTTGTTTTGTATTTTATAATTCATAATTTATAATTTATAAATATGTTTATTCTTTTCTATAAATAAGTTGTTTTGTATTTTATAGATTATTTTAATTATGTTTTTTATAAGTTTTGGTTTTTATAAATTATTTGGTTTATTTTAAAAATAATGAAATAAATTTATAAATATATAAAAAAATTATTTTATATCATTAAAATAAATGTAAATTTTAAGAAAAAATAAAGTGTTAGAAATAATACTAAGTCTTTAATAAGACCTTAACAATTGGTTAGTGATATGGCTGTGAGGTAGTTACATTGAGTTTTGTTACCATCAATGTTGTTGTACATATTAATTGACTTGGCATGGTGGCTTTTTAGAGAGAAAGTCTGGCGTTGATTGCTATAGTTATTGAATAGCTTATCAAAGCCAAGGTGAAGAGAAGACGAAGAGCCAAAAGGGAAAGCAGAAAGCAGAACCCAATCAATTTCTATTAGAATGAGCCATCAATTTCTATTACACTGAGTTGTCGATTGGTTAGATATTGGATACTGCCATTGTGTCAAGGAAAGGCTGCCACAGAGTCGTCCACAAAGATCTAGACAGTCATGGAGAATAGACCGCCATTTTAATTAGTAGTTGTCAAAACGAATGTTTTCCTAAATCGATCTAAGTGCAGTCCAAAGGAACAATGATCTCAATGAAGATTTGATTTGTTCTGAGCAAAGATAATCGACTCTCAATCTGGTAATATTAACCCTCAATCTGAGAATTCATCTCTGGTAATTAATCTCTGGAAGAAGTCAATACAATTTGTAATCTCGATCTGTAATTATGTTAAATTTTTACCAACCCTACATGAATCAAACAAACATGCAAACGAAAGACTAGTTTTTTCTAAAACTATTGCCACACAACAACCATAAGCAAATGCATCCTCCATTCATTAAAGAGCTTGAGTCATGCAAACCCTAAGCATCTAACCTGTCAGAAATCCATCGCTATCTTCTTGTTCTCGTCGAATCTGGTGAACCCTCCAACCTGTGATTTGTGGAGAGGGGGAGTGATTGCTCGCGACCTTAGCGTTTTTTTTTTGCAGAATAAGTGGCTCTAACTGTGGTGCCTCCACCTCTAATGAATCGATCTTTGTGTACGTCCAAAATCCTTGATAGCTCACGACCTCATCAGAGTGGTGCCTACCTCCAATCTGACTTCATTGTAAACCTTTGAAACCCTACCTTCGAGTGTTTCTGACCTGCAACTTGCAGTCTCCATTTGCTCGCAGTCTCTGCTGCCTTCGAGCTTGTTGTTTGTACATTGACTCAGCCTATATTGCAATATGCTATAAATTAGGAGGAAATCCGACTTGGGTATTTAACAATAGAGGTTCACAATTTATCCATGTGCAACCAACATTTTGAGGAAAAAAGAAACCCTCGACATCCTGGCAGATCGATCGGCAAAGAAGAGTGATCGACCTACAAGGGGACACTTTTGTTGTTTGAAAGAAGGACAACACGTTTTTGTTCTTTGAAAGAACCAAGAGCGACCTGAAAATAAGAGCGATCTAAATATTTGACCTGCAGATCGAAGGACGACTGGAATTCAATTCAAACATTGGTGAACCCTAAAGGTGAAACCCTAAATTTTTTTATTCAAAGGTGATGCTTTCTTTAAAAACAATTGTATATAATTGTAATTATAATGAAAGCAAAGTGAGGATAGTGAATACTTTGTCAAAGGGATTATAACTTGTTTGTGTTATAATATAAGTAGCTATATGCATTTCGTAAGGGAACTCTATGAAAGGGAGCTCTATGCATTTCATAAGGGAGTTAAAAGGGTATCATTATATTGTTCTTACGAGAGTATAGAAAACGTTATAAGTACATCATCTTGTAAAAGGAGTCATAAGGATTTTATAAAGAAACTTTTGGAAGTTATAAGTAATCCAATATATTTAATAAATAATTTTTTGTCTAAATCTTGTTTGAAATTGAATAAAGGGGTCTTAGGATTTTTGTGTGTGTATCTTAGACATTATTGGTTATTTTTTATTTTTTGGGCACTTATATGCAATTACGACAATGATCCACTCATACAAAGAAGGAAAAAATACAAAATATACAAGCACTCAATACAATTCAATTGAAGACAACATTGACGTGAATAACAAGATAATTTTTGGCATCAGAATACAACACTTATCTTGCATTTGTAATAAGTCTATTGTCTTCCTTGTTGAAGTAACTTTTTGAAGTTGTAAGCAAGCTTGGTTTTTTGTACAACCCACCTGAAATGGAATAAGGGGGTTCTTAAAGAACTCACCTTCAGAGTTTTTAAAGGTGTTCTAAAAGAGGTATTCACATTTTTTAAGTCTTACAACTCTTTCGTATTTTCACACTTCATAATGGAGAGAATTGAAAAAATATTTACAATATTGCACTCATTAAGCAACTCAACTTCGAAATCTACAATTTCAATAAACAAGTGAACTCTCACTATAGTGCTTACTTGCTTACAAATAATGCATAGGAAGGTTGATATGTTCAAACTTTAAAACAAACTATTATATGATGAATTAATTCTTTTTCGACACCAACAATGTGATTTCATACTCCTTCAGGACAATCGATTGTTTGGATTACATATTGACGAACAAAATGACATTAAGAATGAAAATGACTTTAATGAAGACACTCAATTGACTGATGATGAAACTTATACACCCTAAGTGGGCCTAATGGTTAAGAACATGTGTTTCCTCATAAGAGATCACAAGTTCAAATCCAGATGGGGGTAGGGTATGTATATCTCTGTAGACTTTACCAGTAAAAAATCGTTGGGCAGAGGGGTCTCATACACCAATTTGGTGTCTGGCTTGGTCGTGACCTTAAAAAGAAATAGATAGATAGATAGATAAAGATGAAGATAAGATAGAAGTTCATATGAAAAGAAATTTGTGGATAAATGTGAGGAAGAAATTAGAATTCTTCAGTCGTGGGAAGAATCACAATTTAAACATAATCGATATGGCTTAGGATACAACAAGGTTCATGATAACAATTTAAACATAATCGATATGGCTTAGGATACAACAAGGTTCATGATAACCTTTTAATTCCTAATTATTGCAAACTTGTTTGCTTTGTATGAGGATGTTTTTTTAATGATGATCGGAAGATAGATCTTGAGGATATTGGTAAGGAACATGTACATGATATTGTTGATGATCAATATGTTGATGACGATGCAGATATTGGTTCATTTAAGGATGATCAGGATGGTTATGTAGTTATTGAGACTGTTGATGTTGCTATAGGTATTGAAGATTTGTATGATCGTGATGATCAGTTGGATAATGAACCTATACAATGAAAACATTGTCACCGTATTGGCGATGATGAGTCGAAGTGTTTTTATTTTCACCCATGCAGTTTTTGTGGGAAGACTAATCACCTCTCAGTAAGGTACAAAAAGAGAAAGAAAATTCAATGGAAAAATTTTCATTTTGAATGGTTAGGGAATTAGCGTTGGAGTTTGGAAGCTAATTTATTGGAGTCGTCTTATCGACAGTTTCATACATAGGTACAACCATACTTGATTGGAGATATTTCTACAGTTGACAGACATGACTATTTTAAAGGATTGGATGATACAGGGCATGATCAGGGCCCACTTGATGTAGTATTCTGAGTTGAAGATCAAGTTTCCATAATCTGCTTGAAGACCGCTTGATTACCCTTTTCCACTTTCAAGGGGGTTATATCTCATTATCTAGACTTCTCACTTTTCAATTGACAGGGGGAACATAGTGAGGATATGTCAGACTTCAAATTTCAAAGTCTACCTTGTTGGTTTGCAGTTGATTCGGGATGATGAACGATGTTTTTGATGATGATGTTTGATTTGGATATAGGATATAGAATGGATGGTTTTGAGATCAATCTTTTGAAGGATTTTGATTAGACGATGGATTTAGGATTGTGATTGCATTTATTTGGGATGATTCTATATTTGATTGGTCAATTTGACCTTCATAAGATTTTCCCTGAAACATTTAAGCACTTGGAAGTTTATGATGGATTTGGGATTTTTGATGGATATTTGATGGATGGATGACTTGCCACATTTAGGCATTCAATTTATTTCAATCACCTTGTGATTTTTATGGTGGTTGGACAGTTTGACACCTTGATGATTGTTTGACATTTTTGATCAATAGTTCGGTTTTGTGATAGTAATACTAATTCACATGGTTTACTACCCATAGGATTTTTAAGGATATAGGTTTTGGATGTCTTTTAAAACTTTTTCTATCAGTAGGATTATTGACAGTTTTTTTAGTGTGTTGATTTCTGAGAGCAGTTTGTGAACTTATTTGTTCACTTGATAGTCTTTGGAATTTACAGGAATGATCTTCGTATCTAGTAGAGGTCAGTTGTTTCTTCTGCATTTGTGCTTGGCACATTCAAGATTGCCAGACATTTTCAGGATTTGGTATGTGTTGGATATGTAACCAATTCACTTCTCATAAGGGTTTGCTCTCATCGGTTTTGGGTTCACTTCAATGAACACCTACAGGGTATAGTTCATTTGTTACACAATGAATTTTCTAGAGTTGGTTTCAGATCCATTTTCAGTGGTTTTTCAAGAAGATCTTCATCGACACTCATGTAATTTCTCATTGTGAGTTACAGGTTGAAGACTTATCATCTATTGCACTCGTGTTTTTTGTAGAGCTGACAAATTTGTACAGACTTAATATTAAATGGGGTTTTGTTAGAAATAATCCTAAGTCCTTAACAAGGCCTTAACAACTAGTTAGTTGTGATATGGTTGTGAGGTCATTACATTGAGTTGTACTATTAATGTACCAGTGTTTTACATACTAATTGACTTGTCTTGGTGCCTTTTCCACCCGTCTTCTTTGTCTTCTCTATTTTTTTGGTTATTTGATTTTATTGGTTTATCATTCTTGGTCCTCATTCCATCAATATGTATATCTTTTTAATTGTTTAATTTTTTTTTCATAAAAATATTTTAGTTTATTTTTATATGATAAAAATTACATTAATTTAGTTATAGTGAATAGTGATTAATAAAGCTACTATTTACTAATATAAGCACTTTACTTAAAACAATTTTTACTAATAATTGTTAAAATGTTCTAATTTATTATAAAACAAATATATTTTATTGCAAAAAGTTAAATGAATCCTTTGTAAAATGTAAAGTTGGATAGATGATTATTTAGAATGTTTCTTGGTATTGGAAGTGTTCCTCCTTCAATAAGTGTGTAATTCAAGGGTGATAAAGTCCCTCTAGATTTTTGGTAAACTATTGGAGTAACAAGTTAATAAAATATTTCCATTTAAGGTGAAAGGGCCTAAAAGGGTGGTGGAGAAATTTTTTAGGTAAGATCTCAATACTAAATAATAAATATGAAATCACTCTAGAATAGTTTATTATTTCAACTGTTTGGGCAGCCTTGAAATCTCCAATGAGAAATAATTATGAGACACTATTGGTAGTAGAAAATACTATGATTGAGGTTGTTGTAATTGCATTTTCTCATGAAATTTCTTAATCTTGCATTTGTAATACTATTATTCTTTGGAGAAGTATAGTCAATGGAAACAAATGTCACAAGTGTGGGGTATTGAAACCAATAAGTAATCTAGTGGCTTTGTGATTTAAGTCTTGTTAGTGCTTCAATTTATCCAAGTGGAGTAAGCTTGGTTGGCTCAATGTGTAGGATTACAACTTGTTTTGAGTTCCTAATAAGGGAGTGTTGATATATATGTAGTTTAATACCTATCTTCTTCTTATGTCTCTTTACTTAGAAAATTTTTAAGTCATGGTGGGTTTGGGTTCGTTCACGACGGGTGTATTTTCTTTCCCAAAGAACTTTGTGTTATACAAAACACACCTATATTCTCCGCCGCATACAAATTGCACCAAGACTTAAAATTTTTCTTGATATATGATGGGTTCACTTGATCTTCTTTTTAAGTTTGCTGCCTCCAAATTACACCAAAATTTCCATGGTCCTCATAATGGCCCTTATGTATCATTTTCTTCATATCCTTTACACTGTGGGTTCGTGGGTTCCCAAACTCGGAGACTCATCCTCACATTTATTCCATGCCTACTACCCCTCCATTCTATATTCCTTACCTTTGTCACATTTCATGAGATCTATTTAATGTTATTTTTATGAAAAGTAACTACTAATTGAATTATGAAATTTTTTTTATTGATTACATACTTCTCAAGGTAATAACATTTAATTTGTATTAACTTCTCCACTGAAAAAAAGACTTAACTCATATCACTTAAGAAGATTATATTTTAATATTCTAAGGAATTATATGCAGAGTTTGCCAGCTACACTAGAATGGCCATGAGAAAGCAACGCTTTTTTGGAGACACACTGAACCTGTTCGCACGAGAAGATTACAATTTCCATTGGTCAAGACCATATTATAGTCATCCCTCCTGTTAAACCATTGCCACTTACCATTAGCAAGTCATAGTTTCTCTAGAATTTTATCATGATTGAGGACGTAGATACCTAATCACATTTAATCTCTTACAACATGAGAATAGTGGGTGTTTCCTAGAATATCTTGTTGTGTGCCTAAAGCTTTTCCATAATTGACCAATAGTGTCATTGTCTCCTCCAATTTCTAATTGAGTGTTTTCCTTCCTCTTTTCTTGTCCTCAAATTATGTTTTCTTTCGAGCCTTCAATGGATTTTGTTTTACCCCTAGACTACGGTGCTTGAGAGATGGGGCTATGTGATATATCACCTACCTTGGTTTTCCCTTTGAGCAAGTCATGTTGCAAATTCCTTAGTTGTAGATGTGTAATCCTATAGAGGAGTTTTTCTCCATGCCATTATATGAGGTATGGCTTTGATTTATCTATGTATTTCCCCAAATCATTTCTTATTGAAGCTAGTGATTCATCCCCCCAACAATGAGGACAAAGAAGAGGAAGACAAACCTGTATTAGAACTAGCAATGATACATCAACCTCAGGGTCAAAGTCTAGTGACCACCTATTCATGTACCCTCCTCGCAATCCAAAGAAATATGATCACTTCTAAACATGATATCCTCTATTGACCCGGGGGATGGTCATAATCAAGTAAATTGTCCAATCAAGATTCATTTTTCTAGAGCTAATGCCTTGAGGTGAGTAGAAAATGGTGGAAATGGAACTTTCTTAATATTCTTAGATTTTTTAAGAAAAAATGAAGTGAACTTAGGTTTGGTCGCATTCAAGATCAAAGTAAATAAGACCTAAAATTCCATGTATTTAAGGGAGGGAGGAGGGGTATTGACCCCTTATCATGAACACATGAACACAACAACAAAAGAGTCAAACTAGGTTTTAAGAAGGTTTAGAAGATGCACCTTTTTTAAAAATATTACCTATGAAATTGATTGTCAAATGAAGAGTGTATCTCCATGAACTCTATTTATTAACATTAAGGGATAGTAAATAGTGTAATTGTTTTAAATTATTTTATATTTTAAATATTTTCTTCATGACCTTTATTAATATTAAGAAATAGTAAATAGTGTAATTATTTTTAAATTAGTTTATATATTAAACATTTTCTTTTAACTTTATAAAATTATGAAAAAAAGTTAATATCATAATTAAACAATTTATTATATACTTATTTATCTCACCAATATGTAAATTATATATGTTTAATTATTTGTAAATATAATAATACATAATAAAATAATTATAAGGTTTTGGTCCACCAAATCTCTTTACAGTTTGGTTCTATGACTCGTCTGGTTGGAGTTAATGCGGGGCTGAAGGTCAATGTAATTGGGAGATGACATCAGGATGTCAGTCCCCTTTTGGATCCGCTCCCTTGTAATGCTCGTACAAGATCGATCCCCAAGAGAGGCTGATGTTGGAGGCATCATATCATAAAAATCTAGGATATCGCATGGATTTTTTGCGTACAATTGGAGGATGACGAGATATATTTTGGATCGGATGGCATGGGATCAAACGACATTTTTGTTTCAGGTGAAGAATTCTCCTGCATGTAGCCTTTAAAGAAGGCCACTAATATGGATCCCCTGGAATCGTTGGATCTGTATTTCAATTTAAATCTCGAGGCCCATCGTTCCTCCCGAGGTCCTGCCTTCAATGAGGTAGGTTTACGTTCTCTCACTACTCCCAGAAGCTCTCATTCGAATGGGTTTCTGTTGAAGGAAAAAGTGGTAAGTTTGAGAAGTGATTCTTATGAATTTACATGCAATGAGGGTGGAGAAGAAATCCTCCTCTATAGATCGCAGTGAATATGATTGTTCCTCCCCCTCATCTAATGTGAAAAAAGAAAGAAATATAAAAAAACCTAAGTGTTGGAAATTTTGAAAGGAGCACAGAAGAATGGTGGTCGGGGATGACATTAGAGTGGGAGATATCTCTAGGTTTCTAGGACAAACAGTCGTGGGAAGATTTTGTGGAAAATTTGTTTCCCCGCTAGCAATTAAAGGTTGGTTAGAAAGGAAAATGGAAACTTGTGTTGGGGTATTTATCAATATTCCATACTTTGGCCAAAGGATGTATTTGTTTTTAGTTTCGTTCACAAGAGGATATGTCAGAAATCTCAAGTCGCTCATGGAGTTGGGGTCCCTTGGCCTTGTGTTGAAAGAGTGGTCAATCTCTTTCGATCTCTCCCAATAGGTTATGTCCCTTTTCAAGGTTTGGGCCATTTTACCAAACCTACCTATGGTTTTCAGGCGCAAAGAGATTCTTCAAGAAATTGGTAATAGTATTGGAATTTTAGTGGGTCTCAAGTTAGGTTGGGACTCCAAAATAGACCAACGTTGGGCTTGGTTTCAATTAGATTTCGACATGCATGAAGCACTTTTTGATGAAATTGATTTAGTGTGGGGAGACTTCTCGATCTGCCAAAGGATCGATTATTGGCACATCCCCTTTCGTTGTTTCGGTTGCCTAATGCAATCAGTTTACAACTCATTCTCCTCCTTTTACGAAAGTATGGAAAATAAAATCCAATGATGCTTATTTGGATCCGGAGCTGTAGAAGNAAAATCCAATGATGCTTATTTGGATCCGGAGCTGTAGAAGAAGGAATGGACTCAAAGAGCCAAAAAATTCCTAGGAGAAGCCCACCAAAAGGAAATGTGAACAAGTAGACTACAAGCCACACTAGTAAGAAATTTATTCTAAACTCTCGTGTTTTATTTAAGAATGAGGTCTCCATAGAAAATGAATCTTCTAAATTGAAAAATCCTGTGTGCTCCCCTCCCTCCCCCATTCCTCGGTTTCCTTCCCCTTTTTGTATTGATTCCCACTCCCCTAAATCACTCCTTGAGAAGGTTGTGTCACCCCATAACATTGTTTCTCCCTCCACTCGTATTTTTCCTACCTGTTCCCTTTGTCCATCCTATTCGTCCTTTGGGACGATCCAAACGGTAGTTAAGTCAAACTACTTGTTACGTTTTAAAGTCAAATCTGGCTTAGTGTTGGAACAATTAGGTGGTTTAGCCTAGGACCCAGACCCTTGAAATCAAGTTGGGAGGAAGTCTAAAATTTATATAACTCAGTAACAAGAAGCTAAATAAATTCAAAGTGGCAAATAGTATACTATTCTTGGGGCCCTTAGAGCAGCCAAAGCCCTCCCTAAGGTTCCAAAATTAAAATCCTCTCTTTCAATGCGCGTGGAGTCATGGGTGGTCCTAAGATGTAATCCCTCAAGAATTTGTGCTCAGTGGTAAATCTGGATGCCTGGATGTTACAAGCAACAATGTGCATCAGCATTAAAGTAGAGGAATATTGTAGGCCATGACTGAAAGGTTGGTTTTTCTTCTCCTATGGCATAAATGGTTTATCAGGTGGCCTTTTAACTACTTGTAGTCCCAAGTTTAAGGTGTTAAACTTGGTTTTTCTTCCTTCATGTATTATAATCCACTATGGATGGTTGGCTCAATATCGCTTTCAAAATTTGCAACATTTATGGTTCTTATGTTAATCAAGGCATGTTTCAGGACAATCTTAGTGATTTGAATGAGTTCAATTCTAGAAATCTAATCCTAGGAGGGGACTTAACTTTCATGTTATCGTTGGCATAAGTTTGGGGTCAAAACCCTTTCCAAGATCCGTTGGAATCTTACTTCTCTAACTGGTTGGAGAAGCACAATATTTTTGACTTAGCTCTGAAGAAGCTTTCCCATACTTGGTGCAATGAGGAGAAAGGGTCTGGCTTGGTAGCTAAAAGAATAGATCAATTTTTTATTTTGAATAGCATGATTGAGAATCAGTGGGATATTTCCTCAAGAGTGGAAGTTGGGGGTCTCTCAGACCATTATCCAATTGTTTTGGATATATACAATTCAGGTTCTCAGAGATCTATGCCAATGAAGTTTAACCATGAGTGGTCAAAAGAAGAACCCTACGTTAAAATGATCAGAGAAGCATGGACTCCACTATTGGAAGGGTATGATCATGCTTACATGATACAATTTCCTTCAAACTTGGGTTTCATTAAAAGAAATACAATTAAATGGGCCAAAGAGCATAGGAAAAATAAATTAGCTGAAGTTGTGGATTTGGAGGAAAAATTAAGGAGTTTTATAACAGAAACAAAAGTTGGTTCTTTATCGGAAGAGGAAATTTCTCATGTAAAGGACATGTGCATCAAAAAACAAGATTTTATAAGGAAATAGGATTCTTTTTGGAGACAAAAAAACAAGGTCGTTTGGATACAGGAATGTGATAATAATGCAAAAAAAATTCATAGGTTCGCAAGCTTTCACAGAATGAGTAACACCATTGTCGAAATTAAAAGTGCTAACAAGGAGAACGTATCTAATTTTGAAGAGTTATCACTATTTGGTAAATATTTTTTCTCTAATTTGTTTAAAGAACCATCAGGCTGACCTATAATAGAGATTTTAAAAATCATATCCCTTTTCCATAATGACATCTCACATGAAATGAATGATGATATACAAAGTGATATCACCGAGAAAGAATTATTTCAAACTCTATTGTCTTTCCAAAGGTAAAAATTTTTGGGTCCTAATGATTTAACTATGGAGTTTTATTTAGGTTTCTACGAGCTTATGAAAGAATACCTCCTCAAGGTGGTTAATTGTTGGTTGTGGGGCCTAATTATCTTCCTGATTTAGAGGTTTGTCTCATCTGTGTTTGGACCCCATTCCCTAACGGGGGGGGTGTGGGGGGGAGACAATTTTT
>CBVK0100387827.1:0-10357 GCA_900067695.1 Picea abies | reverse complement strand
AATAACCCTAGAAGACTTGTCGGCTCAAGAAGATAATTTATATTAGGTTATTAGCATCGAAGAGAAGAAGTCGGCCAGAAATAATAATATATACTGAACAGACAAAAACCCAAAATGAGAAGTCGGCCCAGGCAGTTAGCCAGAATTAGTATAAATACAGGAGGCCAGTTCTCATTCTGGTAGGCAGTCTCAAAATTGCAGAGCAACACTTGTGCGCACTGCAGTTGCCTAGTTTCTGCGCAGGTTTGGAGGAGAGCTGCCATTGCAGCTGCTGCAACTAGCAGTTACACTTGGACTATCTCTTGGCTAGGGTTTGGAACATCTGATCAGCTCTTGTTGGTGCGCTATCCTTAGGGAAAGGTGCACTACCCTTTGTTTGGCTATCTATCCTAGGGTTTTCTTCCGGAGTGATTCTTTGTCAAGGTTAAGGTGCTCGGAGGGTGGCTTCGGCCTATGGTTGGGTGACAATAGACATATTGTCAATGGTAAAACGAGCACATCCATTATATTCTAACAGTATCTTCATGGTACATGATGTTGACACCTAGTTGAAATAGCTGGTCAACAGGGTGATGGGAGAGAGAACTATTTGGGATGTCAAGGCAATGTGTAGTTCAAGATGAGAAGTAGGATCTTGATGTTTAAGAATGCTTTCTACATTCCTGGATTGAGCACAAATCTATTTTCTTGAACAAGATCAAAAACCATTTTCCACATGTGGATGTGCGTTTTTGGGGAGAAAGTTGTTTTGTGATGGTTTAAAAGGGACAATCACAAAATTGCATTAGGTGTCAACTTTAAAGGAATAGTGTCTCTATAGACTTGTTGATGTTGAAGTGGTAGAATTGCATCCTTTGGTTGCTAGCAGTGGAAACACCAAGAATAGTTCTCTAAGGTATAAAATTTAAAATGAATTAAATTTTTGGTGTCTTTACTACTAGGCAAAGTGAAAAATGGTGATTGGATTGTTAATTTTCCAGAACCTAGTACCTGACCATTAATTCCAAGCGAAACACATTTACTGAAAAATAGTACAACTAGGTTATTAACAATAAATTCAACGGAAGCAATTAAAACGGAAACCAAAACACATTGCACAATAGATTTCAGGGTAACTAACCCCTGGAAAAATCCCGAAGGGAAAACCAGATCTGTGAGATTTATTATTATTATTCTGGGCTCCTGTTCCGAGAAAATGGCCCACGTGAGGAATACAAAAACAACAGATAGCCAAGCCCTACAATCCTCAAGGTCGGTCCTTGGATCTTGCTGTTTGGATGCTATTTCCTTTGCTGCCCCTTTGCTCCTATCCTCGGCCCATGCCCTCCACACTTTAATGAATGTCTTTCTCCACCCAACCAATGAGAGTTCACTGTTTCATTCTGTGTGTATTTGTTGTGTGCCATCCTCTCACACAGGCTGTCTTTTATAAGCTTGATTTTACCCTAAGTCCAAAACCGTAGATCTCCTAAAGTGATCAACGACTGAGATCCGATCTTACGTTCACTTTAGATTTAACAGTTAGGACTTAATTTAATTACTAATGCCAAATACTTAGGCATTTAATTAAATTAAACTTTCTTATTACAAAAGTACATTCTCTTAAATAAAGTGAATCTCCTATGATTTTGAGAGGCATTCAAGACAACTCCCATGTGTTGACACAAACCTAAGTGGAAGTACCTGTCCGATGCTACTTGAACATCAACATAGGTTGCCGGATGTTCAGGAGTAGTAAGAAGATACCTGTGCAGCAGTTCTAATAAGGGGAAAACAACATATGTTTGCTTTTGAAGAGGGGAAGCTTGCAAAGCCAAGGCGGTGTTGGAGTTTGTTCATTGTGTTATTTGTGGTCTTATGAGGACAATTTCTGTATCCAGTGCAAGGTACTTTTTGCTGTTTGTTGATTATTTTCCTAAAGGATGTGGGTCTACTTTCCTAAAAGTAAGTTCGATATCTTTGATGAATTTAAAACATTTAGAGGAGTCAAGTAGAAGCATTAAGATCCTCCAAGCAGATAACGGAGGTGATCATTTTTCTAATGAGTTTGCTGAATTTTGTAAGAAAGATGGCATCCAAAGACAATATTTTGACTGTAGACTCCCCAACAAAATGGGGACGTGGAAGGTTAGAAATTGTACAATGGCTTAAACAGATAGATGCATCTTGGAGTGTAGGGCAGTGCCAAAAAAATATTGGGTGTAAGAAGTCAACAGTATCGTGTATTTATGGAACAAGTGTCCTACAAAAGCAGTGTGAGAGGTCACAATATAAGAGGCTTGGTCAGGAAGAAAGCAACAAGTGAGTGATCTTAATGTGTTTTGTTCTCTAGCATATCTTCCAATTCCAGAAGAAAAGGGAACAAAACTGGATGAAAAATATAGAAAGATGTGGTTTGTTAGTTATAATAACTGACATAAGGTTTATTTTGTTAGATGTAGCAACTAACAAAGTGACAATCAGCTAAAATGTCCTGGTGGATGACAATGCAATGGTTCCAGCCTGATTCAGATCTGAAATTTAATGGTGGTGGCTGTTTTGAGGCCGAAAATTCTGTCAAGTTGCATGAAAAGAAGGTGTAGGATGGCACACAATGATCAGGAGTTGGTGTGTGTGAAGAGCACAGTGATAAGGAGGCGGAAAATCCTAAGGCATGCTGAAGGCAACTCAGATTTGGAGAGCAGAATGGAGAAAAGAAAACTAAGATGGTATTACAACACTTTGGAAGAGGTGTGGTTGGAGGAGCTTCTCAACCAAGAGAAAAAGGACAAGCAGGAGAACGATGAGAAAAGGTAAGCTGTTTGAGCATGTGAAGTTTGCTTTGATCTCTGGTATGCAAAATTCATTTGAAGCTTGAACTTATGAGGCCAAAGGGTGAGATGAGTGGGAAAGAGCCATGAAGGCTAAATTTGACACACTCATGAAGAACCACACGTAGGTGCTGGAAGAGTTACCTTCAGGTAAGAAACCCATTTGTTGCAAATGCATTTACATGATGAAGTATAAGGCAAATGGTTCGTTGGAAACACACAAGGTAAGGTTGGTTACAAAAGGGATTGCATAATAGGAGGGGATAGACTATGAGGAGATGTTCCCCTTCATAGAGAAGTTGGTGACCATCATATTGGTTTTGGCCGTGTGTATTGAACATAAATCATAAATAAAGCATGAATGGTAATCCTGCATACACACAGTGTACACCTAATATGGGCTTGGAGTCGAGCTTCAAAAAGTATAATATTGACAAGTTACACAAAAACCAATTACATATCATAAGTCAGTTTTTACTAATGAATCTATTAACCTCTTATATATATACGTTCTCTTTCATTTCCCATGTAAGCCTACTACTAGGCCAACCTACTATTACGTAAACAATTGACCCCATATATATCCCATTACATTCATTACCTACATTACATAGTAGTAAGTACCCCTCTTAGAAAATCTTACTCGTCAAAACTTTGTAGTTAAGGGTTTTACATCCAATGAAACCAAGTTCTAGGATTTCCTCAAATTTTTTCTCTCATCTTGTCATTGATGATTCTCCATCCATCCATAATTAATTCTTATTGAAGTCAATACTTGATAATTTGTTGTTGAATAGTTTCTTTTCCTTTGATTTCATGCATTGTTTTAACTTCTTAAATTTGTTGTAGTTGTTGGTCTTTGATAGTATCATTCATAATGGCTTCTTGATGCCACATTCCATGACTTATTGATTCTTCAGTCTAAATCCTTGGTAGTGTTGATGTGAACCTTCTTGTCTTTCTATCTGACTCTCTTGGCAATGAGGGTATCAACATGGTTCCACCTTCAATGGTTTGTCTTCATTCCACACTCTTATCACCAATCCTTTTTTTTTGTACAATGATACACTGCAGCACCTGTTCTTGATCTCGAATTATATTTTCTCTAGAGAGAATGCCTTAAACTATTTTTGTCGATTTTTTCAAATTTGGATTTTACCCTCTCTAATTGGAACTCATCTTCAAGTACCTTTTGATATTTTCTTGTATTTACTCTGCATTCTCATTTTTAAGTTGAAGGGTGATGCTATCCGTCAACTTCTTTTGTCCTTTTTCAATTTTTACTTGCATTTCTAACTTGACATCTTTATTGTTTAGGGTGTCTTCAACCTTCTTGCAAATTTCCTCTTCAAATCTTTTGGTTGTCTCTTCATTTATGTGCTTGGTTTCTGCCCCTTGTAGGAATCTTTTCAAATTCTTAACATCATTAAGAAAGGTCTTTCTTATAGTCACATAACCTTTTGATTTTTTAATATTTTTGTACAACTACCTCTTCAGCTGTCTTCAAATATCTTTCAATAGTTTTGTCTTGCTTTTTTTCCCTATGACTTTTTATCTAAGAATGCCTTTTCAAATTTATTGTTGGGAAGATGTATCAACTTATATTGGAACCCATTTTTGGTCAAGTGACATGCACCATTGAAAAGCTTCCTCCCTTAGATTTGTTCTTATGCTATGCTTCCACATGAATCCAAACTTAACCTTGGTATCAGATATGTATCCTTCAATGCTAGGACCATTTGGAACCCCTGTGAAGTGCGCCTTCTTAACCAAAAATGGGGTTTGTTCAACACCCCATTTTCTGCGATCATCTTCATCTGAATGTTATGCATTCCGGTTTTCACATATCACTGTCTTCAACACAACAAGTTAAAAGAATACACTGTTTTCAAAAAACACTGAACCATTTTGGCAGCAGATCTGAGCTACAAACAGATTTTAAAATAAAGGAAGATCTAACAAAGTTAAGAAGCTAGTATGTGATAGAAAATAAACACACACACACACACACACACACAGATATATATATATATATATATATATATAGAGAGAGAGAGAGAGAGAGAGAGAGAGAGAGAGAGAGAGAGTTTACACTTTGTATTACTTCATTGCATTCCACTTGATACAATATACATGTATATAGGATATGGTGACTCTTATAGACAATAATGATGAGCCTACCTTACAAATATGAGCCCACAATTAGCGTGACAATGCAATCACATCTTAGCCCACATTATTGACCTTGTAGAAGGCATATGCCTAAGTTCATTGGCTTACATGGATGAGCATACATGTACCTAAATACATTTGCTAACATGGGTTGGCATACAATAACTCACTGTCTATTAAATGCATCTCTACCTGCACTTATCACATGGATGACTCAGTGACAACCTGGACTAGCAGTTCATGCACACATTGACGTGTTTTAACATGTAAAATACAAAGACACATACAATGAGTAGGAGTTATATCAGTAATATATAGCCCTCACTCACACTCGGTGGCTCACAGACTCAAGAAGCTCCGATACCATGTTAATTTAAATGATATATGCTCATTAACAACTGGGAAGAGATTGGAAGTCATAAAATGCACACGAGCTCACTACAGATTCATATTACAAATGTAAGAATAGTACACAGAATGGTTCTTATATTATACTGTCTCGCTATCCATCTATTTACATGAGTTGGAGGAATGCTTGGTGGGTAAGATTCCTTTTTCAACTCATGACGGAACATTATGTCATATTGCAATAAATGCAATCAAGTGTGACTACCAAGGAATATGGAGTAGATGTGTGACACATAGATATGCCTTTTTTCCCTTTATCCAAGGGAAACCTTGTGGGAGCACTCAAGGGATGCTTCCCCATATTCTTGGACGACATCCCTAGTAAAGCCATCGACATAGACTAGTGTGCCTAACCCAGGCACAAAAATAGCCAAATGCCCAACAACATTGGTGGCAACTGATTGTGCTAACCCTTTGGGTTGAAAATGTTTGGAAACATCTCGTCCCACCCTCAAGCACTTGAGCAAGAGTGACACCACTGGTACCTTGCCAGCCCCAATCTGCCCGTAAGAGGCAAACATGTCACAAGCAGGATTTGAACTTGGGTGGGGAGGATAACAACTGTTCGTCTGAACCTGGGTGGGGAGGATAACAATTGTTCGTCTTAACCACTCCAGCTAGATCTCATTGACTTGAACTTTTGGAAACATCTCGTCCCACCCTCAAGCACTTAAGTGAGAGTGAGATTGCTGGTACCTTTCCAGCCCCAATCGGCTCATGAAAGGCAAACATGTCATAGGCGGGATTTGAACTTGGGTGGGGAGGATAACAACCTCTCCTCTCCCCTTTACCACCCAGGCTAGACCCTATTGACATGACACATAGGTAGACACACTTATCATTTAGTGTATTGTAGACACCTATAAGACATTCTCAACAACTTCTAACTAAACTAGATTAAATTGAACATTTATCTGAACAGAATCTAGGATCAAACATTAGACTTAATTAATTAATAGGCACTAGATATCATTAAACATGTTGATAATAGATTTCTTTGTTTTTGGTGTGAACACATTATTGTGCTTTTTTGACCAATACATGAATGCACTGCTTCCTTTTTCGTACTAATTGTGTTATTATACTGCAGTTCCACATTTTGAGAAAATGCTGTATGACCAAGGGCAGCTTGTTAATGTATATTTGGATGCGTTTGTTATCTGGAAAGATACTATGTACGCATCTGTTTCTCGGGATATACTGGATTACTTGAGGAGGGATATGATAGACCAGGATGGTGGAATATATTCCGCAGAAGATGCTGATAGTGCAGAATTTGAAGGTGTACCAAGGAAAAAAGAAGGTGCCTTTTATGTTTGGACAGATCAAGAGGTTTGTTTACTAAATTTACTTCTGTTGTGGTTCTTTGCTTTGACTATTTATGGTAGACAGTCTGCATGTTTCTCTCATAGAATGTTGATTGCAATGTTCTGTATGCCTGTTTGCTTACAGGACATAGGTGTATAATTAACCAAGCCAAAAAAATATTAAGTTATATGGTCTACCTAGTAGAAGTATATTTTGAATTTACTTTGTCCTATGTGTTTGATAAAATAGCTATCCTATCAAATATGTAAAAATTAAATAGCTTTGTAGGTGTTTGAATACATGTTAGAACTAATACTTGTTAGTGTTGCTGTTTGGAAATATTTTCCGTAGACTAACCATTCTTAAAATGTTTTTGAGTGTCAGAACTTTGGGAAATGTTTTAGACTGTGTACGAGAAATGACAGGTCATTCCAAAACGCAAATACCCTAGGATTGTTTCTGGGGCACACACTTCTGGTATTCTTTTACAGAGGTGCTTCTTTGGGTTAATTGTTGTTTTTGGTGGCGGGTATTACTGTCTTGCCATTTGATATTTCAGGTTGTGGGTGATACTCTCCTGCCATCTGTACAGAAATCCTAACCCTAACACAAACTATTTGACACAATTTAAAAGAAAAATTCTTAATTTACAGCAAAACCAGAAAAGAAAGGGATCCAAGGTATTTTTTTTGATGCTATATTACAAAGTAATATAATATTTTACAATATCGTTCTAAGAATTTAGAGTGCATGCAGTCGCACAGATGGGATGGCAAGGGGATTTTATAGTTGTAGATGCCATTCCAAGATGCCGCAAGATAGGTGTAAGGGACTGCCTTTATTCCTGCCATCATTCACACATGCACACGCACACGTACAAAGGACACACAAAAGAGGAAGGGTATGGCCGATCAAACAGACATAATCACCCCACAACCAATCAACCGTTATGTTAGTAGGAGGTCTACTACCTTTGTGGACATCTGCATTAGCATGAATATAATGGTATGTTAGGGCATATATGCTGCCATGGGCCAGTAGTAACAACCAATGTTGGATAGGAGGGAAGGAGATTTTATTTGTAGAAGCTATTCCAAGATGACACAAGTGTATTGAACTGTTATTATTATGACAATAGTGGAGAGAAATGATGAATAGACTTTACCATTAATGCTGCAGAAATACATCTCTTACAGAAGATTTATGTCTCACATCACAAATTTATACCACCCCTAAGTGGTGTTGGTGGTTAAACGATCTAAGCCCTAACCACAGCATCTAAAATGCTAATTTGGTCAGATGCCACTATTAATTAATGTTACCTTTATACAATATTTATGTCTCCTAAATATTATTGAAGTGTTAATACTCCAACTCCACCACTTACACGAAAATGATATTTCTCGAAATTTCATCCCTCCATACAAAATTTTACAACTGAAGAATTATACAAAGAAGAAATACAAGATGCCAATGAAATTTGATGTGAAGAGTAAAGAGGTACCTAGGTAACCAGCTGCAGTGCTCACTGATTATCTAGGAAGGTAACCTACTTACATGTTGTGTCTACAGGTTCTCTTCATCTCCAGGTCTGGGTCTTCAGCAGTGCTCTATCGAAGTGCTGTCTCCCTTCATTTTGAATGCAGACTCCCACCAAACCCACCTAGACAATCTTCCCACAATATGAAATTGTCATCACCCTCTTGTATCCTTACGTTGAAGGCAGGATTCAGTTGGATTCACCTTGACAGTCTATCAAATTGAGTATTTGAATTCCTGTAACCTTTGCCTGAAGACTCTTAAGTTTGAACAGTTAGTTTTAATTGGTTTCAACATTAGTGGTATCATGACATTCCACCTGCTCTTTTCTTACTTCTTTTAGATAAAATACACTACGGGGTTAAACTGAAAATATTTCTTTCAGGGCTTGTAGAATAGTGTGTTTTAAGTTTTGGACTGTTTTGTTTGAATAATTGTGGCTAATACATGCATTATTTTAATTTTTCTTCAGATCTGTGATTAATTTAACCATCATTGAAACTCACAATTTTATGCGTTTCTACATTTTCCCTAGTCTGGCAAATTCATGTCAACATATGGAATACCTTAAACGGATAACGTCCGTTATATAAATCTTCTTGTCTTCTTGTGCCCTCATCTCAATATGCAAAATCATATTTGTAGGGTCTGTTATCGTGCAATTTGTACTTTGATAGAAGGGAAGGAAAATGAAGACAAATTGGCGTAACGGGAGACTATCCTATCACTGTCACCTCAATAGGATGTCTCTTTCTATTTAGGGTGGTAGGCCCAGGGGAGACGTCCCCGGTGACCTAGGGTTTTGAGAAGGCGAAGGATAAAGGCCAAGTAAAAAGGTTCCCTCTCACAAGTCACCACCGATCAGAAAGTCCGGTTAAACAACCAATAAAGAGATAATAAACCAAAAGTGTACCTGCCTGGAACAAAGCAACATAAAACTATATTTGCAAGAGCATTTGCTGGTTAGTACTTCATATAAGCAGAGACTTTCTCAATAAAAACAATTGACTAATATACTGATGAAGTAAACAAAGAGGTGTAGTAACAATAATTACGAGATAATACTTCACAATTAATGCCTTATAAAAAGCTTCAAAATGAGCAGGACCGATTAATCATCAATGTCATAACACAAACATTCATCAGAAGCAAGTAAGGCTATGCATTAGTCAATCTTTTCAATTGCTTTGAAAAGCTTTTAATGCTGCAAAATATGGTTGTAGCTTATTTGAATAATAGCAACAATAAAGTTAGTAGATCAATCTAATCTAGGGTTAGAAGGTGTTAGTAGTTTGTTCAAAGATTTAGATGTTTGAAGGTCGTGATCAAAACACTCAAGAGAGAGAGATCTTAGACTAGTGCTTTCATAGGGCAAAATGGAGTCAACAAGTGGCTGCAAGAATTGAAGGAGCAAGATGATATTAATAGAGCCAAAGACAAGAGGAATTGATGGATGAAGTGTTGGTAAACCAAGGTTTCAACGACCAAACCCTAGGGGAAAACGACTACTAAGGTGTAGGTAACCCTAGGCCTTAGTAGATTTTCTTCCCTCTTTAACTCAATGATGAAGTAAAAACGACTAGGATGAAGTAACAAATGCTAGGGTGTTGCAATGGCAAGGCCCTAGCAATGGCTTCAATAAAACGGCTCCTTGGCACAATCTAGTAGGTGGATAGAAAATTAGAACAAGGACAATAACATGTGCTTGATCCCTAGGGTTTAGGCTAGCAATTTCATAAGTATTGACAAAATGCAAAGTAAAACACCATAACCATTCAAGTAAGAGAAGAATTGCAGAATTTTACTCAAATTCACTAAGCATCATCAAGCAAAACCCTAGTTGTAGACTTTCCACCAAGAAAAATGCCAAAATCACCAAAATCATCCCTCCTTAAACAAGTGCGCACTAAATTTCAGTCTAAAAACACTAACGAGGGCACAAATTTCAGGCCTCACACAAGTGTGAGTGAAAGATGATGATAAAATGAGAGTTTTGGCTCTCTATTTATACAATACCATTGACCTTTAATTTCACTTTAGGTGAAAAAAGGTCGACATGGCCAATTTACATCAAAAATACTGTTTTACATTAAATGTCACAATTAGTGAGATCGGAAGAG
>CBVK0100387806.1:0-10541 GCA_900067695.1 Picea abies | reverse complement strand
GGGACGGACGTTCCACCCAACCATAGAATGATTATTCCAAATCTCAACATCCATTCACCCCCGAGTTGAGGCTAGTAATACATAAAAGAGGGTGGTCTCTCACAATCCACTCACAACTCATAAAGCTCACAACCCACTGGTACCTTCCTATCGCTATCCCGATTTTCCACCAACTCTCTTCTTCTTGACCTACCCAACCTAAGGAATGTACTCCTTCTCTGATCTCAGTCCCTCGGGCATCACTTTTGTAAATCATGGTCTCTCTAGCATATGTAGCTAGGAATATCTCAACTGGAAACTCAAGGGATCTTGTTGCTAGGAAAAACTACCAGCAACCAACAACAAATACTTGTTGTTACAGTGAAACTCACCGAGGAGTTCACTCTTCAAGCCTGACAACATGGTTCTTCATTTTCTAGCTCCAAATACACTCCAATACGCTCCATATTTCTCTAAAATTTTTCCTCCATGGATGTACTAGCTCCAATCTCTCTCTCTCTCACTCTCTCCTTGCTCTTCATGCATCAAACTTGTTTGTGTAAATATGTTGTTAGCTATCCATGCAAATTTTTCTCCTTTGGCTTACTTGCTTGACTCATACACTTCTCCAAGTTGATTGTACTCAACCCCCATGTGTCCAATAATTTTTGTATGTGACCACTCACACCCACCCTCTTACATGTATTCAATTATTGGTTTTGGGAACACTCAATCAAAAATTAGAAGGTTCATATACAAATAGAAAATTTAGGGAAATGGGTTGGATTAATATACATGAGTAATTCCCCCTTGGACCCCTCTTGGCCATTATCCTAGACACTCCCCTCTCTTGTTTATTAATTTATCCCATGTATCTTTTCCATGTCCCCTTAGCAGCTGGAATCACATTTTATTATTAAAACATAAAAATACAATTCACATATTACATCGTTTTGACCGTAGCCACACATTATCTCTACATAAGCATTAATTAAACTGGGGATTATAGTGGGGATGTTACATTCCCCCTCCCTTAAATTTTTTTGCCTTCCTCAGTGCACACTATGTCGATATACATATATGCAAATTTACATCACAATACTTGGAAAATAAAATTCTACAAATTTACAACTCCAACAACAGTTCCAACCACAATATTTTGTTCCTCTCAACTCTCTAACCTAAGGAATGCATCATTCATTTATCAGGGATAACTCAAGGGATGTACCATATATTTATCAATATTAACCCAAGGAATGATCCATTCTTTTATCAGGGTCCTTAGTGCAGTTGGCTAGGACTTTGAGATGTGGTTCTAGAACTCTAGTTACTCAAAATGGAGTCTTGCATTCTTCTTTCTTCAAAATTGTAAAAACTTTGTGGGTATTCCTCCCACTTGTTTTCTTCATGCTCCCATGTACAATATTCAGGATCGTAGTAGATCCATTGAACCTTTACCATCCCTATGGATTTGTTCCTGAGCACTGTGACTTTCTAGTCCAAGATGTGTACTGGTTCCACCCGAAAATCCTTTTGTGCTCCACCTGGATCACATTCCAATAAATTATGTGGTTAGGGATAGGCACATACTTTTTTATTAAGGATACATGAAATACATTACGCACTCTCATGGATGCAGGCAATGCTAGCATGTATGAAACTAACCCTATCTTTTCTAATATTTCAAAAGTTCCACAATATCTTGCTACCAACTTTGGGAAACTACTTAGTCTTAGTGAACTTCTCTTTTCCTTCACTTTTAAGAACACATGTTCTCCCACTTTTAAATCTCTAAACACATTATTCTTGTCTGCATAGATTTTCTTCCTATCATGGGAAGCCTTTGAATTCTTCTGTATATTTGCCATCTGATCTTCCATTTCTTTTAACAAATATGGCCCAACAATTACTTAGTCTTAGTGAACTTCTCTTTTCCTTCACTTTCAAGAACACATGTTCTCCCACTTTTAAATATCTAAACATGTTATTCTTGTCTGCATAGATTTTCTTCCTATCATGGGCAACCTTTAAATTCTTCTGCATATTTGTCATCTTCTCTTCCATTTCTTTTAACAAATATGGCCCAACAACTGTTTTGTTTGATGGATTATCCAAACTCACCGAAGTGTTACATTTTATGCCATACAATGCTTCAAATGGACTCATTTTCAATGAGAAATGATACCCATTGTTGTAGGAAAATTCAACTAAATGAATATAATCCTCCCGCTTTGATGGTTGATCCATCACATACATTTTGAGCATGTCAATTATTTTGTTGATCTTTTCTGTTTTCCCATATGACTCTGGGTGATATGTTGTACTAAGATTTAAATTTATTCCAAAGCCCTTGAACAAACCTTTTCAAAAATTTGAAGTAAACTTTGGATATATGTATAAAACTATTGTCTTTGATACTCCATGTATCTTATAAACTTCTTTCATGTATATCTCTGCAATATCTGTTGCCTTGTGTGTAGTCTTCACTGGAATAAAATGTGTCGTCTTGGTTCATGTATACACCACCACCATGATGGAATTAAGTTGTTTCATTGTTCTGGGCAGCGTTGTAATAAAATCCACTGCAACAACTTCCCATTCCCATTCTAGAATGGGAAATGGTTGTAAAAAAACATGTTGGATGTCTATGCTCTGTCTTCACTTTTTGGCATTCTAGACATATGGCTATATAATTGGTCACTTCTTTCTTCATTCTCATCCAAAAGTATTAGCTTCTCATAGCTTCAATTGTCTTCTGATATCCTGGGTACCCGACATATGGCATATTATGCATTCCCTTGGAAACTGCATTTTTCAGCTCACTAAAATTCGGCACATATACCTTGCCTTTGTACATGAGAATTCCATTTTTCAACTCATAAGAATTAAACTTATACTGAAAATTACCTTGTTGTAATATCTCTTTTATTTTTAAATAATTATGATATGAATTTGTTGTTGCAACAATTTTGTCTTTCAGATCTATCATGTACATGTCGATGGTTGCAATATGCACTTCATGAGTTCTTATGCTAAGTGCATCAACCACTTGATTTCCATCGTCCTTTATATGCTTAATTTAAAAGTCATATTCACTAAGAAATTCCAGCCATCTAGTTTGTTTGGCATTTAAAGTTGATTGTCCAAAAAAATGCTTCAGACCACAATGGTCTGTCCTTAGATCAAATTTCTAATCCATGAGATAATTCCTCCACATTTTTAATGTATGAATTATTGTTGCTAACTCCAAGTCATGAGTGGCATAATTCATCTCATGCTCTTTTAATTTTATGGACTCATAACGTACCACATGATCCTTTTGTCTAAGAACTCCACCAAGCCCTTCCTTTCATGCATTGATGCACACAACAAAATTTTCATTTGGATCTGCAATCTTCAAGATTGGTGTACTTGTCAATATGTCTTTTGGTTGTTTTAAACTCTCTTCACATTTAGGAGTCCATTTGAATTTCACTCTCTTCTTTTGTAAGAAGTGATTGGAATTGCAATCTTTGAAAATCATTTTATGAATCTTCGGTAATAACCGGAAAGACCCATGAATGATCTAAACTCTGTCACATTCTTTGGCATTGGCCATCCTCTAATGGCCTCTATCTTCTCAGGATCCACTACTATCCCTTCTGCTGAAATAATATTCCCTATAACATCCTCTTTTTCAAACCCCAAACTATTGATGTGTATTGTAAATGTAATATGTGCTTGAGAGCCAAGCGATGTATATTGTAAATGTGATATATGGTTGAGAGCCAATATGTAAATGATGCAAATTGAAATACAATGAATGAAATGTATCATTAGATACAGACAAACACAGACATATATTGGGGGCTAAGTATCCACAAGAGAGAGGGGGGGCGGTGGGGCAGTTACCCATATCTATTAAACCAAAATCTATTTCCTATTTTTCTCTAAATTACCCTTGCCATGAACCTTCTATTAGTTGTTGAGTGTTCTAGAGTTCAATCATTGAATTCATGTAATAGGGTTGGTATGAGAGTCACTTCCCATAGTTATTGAGATCATGGGGGATGAGTACAATCAGCTTGGGGAAGAGTGCAAGTCAAGCAAGCAAGATAAAGAGAGGAAATTTGTATGAGTAGGAGACCATAGTTATGCATTCACGTTTTTTCATAGAGAGTTGTTTTTACATAGAGTTTTCTCACAAACAATGGAGTTCTGAGTATGAGAGCTTGTAGATAGCTATTGTGGAGATATCTGGTTGTTGTTTTGAGATGTAATTTTGTAGAGAAAGAAGTTGTGTGCCTAGGAGCGATGCGTTATTCAAAATTTTTCCAAGAAGCATGTGTTTGGTTGTTGTGTGAATTTGTGTTGCGGCTGTGAAATCCATAAAGTCCCAGCAATAATCATTCTTGTCCAACCTGTGTTGGAAGCCCTGGAGGGGAGTGGAAAGGCCTGAGGGATTGTGAGCAGTGAAGGGGGATTCCATCCCTTGCGTTGTGTAGGTTGAGGGGAAGTGTGTTGGTGGAATGGAATTAGTTGAGAGTTTAACTGCTGAAAGGGGGACATTAGCCAACCTTAGGGACCTTCATCTCTTATGGATTCATAGCCCTAGATCGGGGGTGTATTGCTGTTTATAATTGTAACAACAAGGCTACAATTAGGTGGAACGTATGTCCTCTACAATGGGTTTCAAATTTCATTAAGATAAGTGTTTTTATGTGTTTTTTTATCCATGTTAACTACTGATATATTTGTTGTGCAATTTACTCTAATTATCTTGGTTAAATGCTACTTGATGTGAACAAAATGGTGCATATAAATCTATATTTTATGGTTGAATGGTGCTACCCACACTTAGTTATTACTATGCACATTTATATTAGTTGTATTTATGTTTTAATTATCATGGACAACTGGATGAGATTGAATGACATGATGTGTATTACTTCTGCATTTTAAATTGGTATCTGAAATTTTTATTTGGGTCATTTTAGTAGTGACGTGACCAGTTGGGGGATGGGTACATTACATGTTTCAATCCATTGCAAACTAATTTTGGTTAAGGAATTGGGGTTGTAATCTAATTTGGGTTAACAAATTAGGGGTTTTGATTCTATGAAATACCTAAATATTGTATCATGAATGGTGAAGTTAATACAGTAATATAGAGAGAGGTGCAATTCTTAGTTAGGATGGTTTTCTTGGTTAAGGGTTTCTCAGGTAAATCTAGGGTACATATTTGTGTGTGTGTGTGTGCATGCCATTGTTATTCTTATGTTTTATATTTTGTTATTATTTCTTTTCTTGCACATGTTTTGTGATGTCCCCATTTTTGGATTTACCTGCTTTGCAATTGGAGGCGACCTTTAGGGTTTATGCCATCCTAACCAGAGGGTTAAATGGAGGTTAACAATGAGCTCAGAGGGTTTGATGGAATTATATGAGGCATAACCTAGCCCATTTACCATATTTCATCATCAGGAACATTTTTGCACAGTTCATTCTTAGTTCCATGACATTCCGACAATTCACATAATTTGGGTTATTATTGAGCATAATTTAATTAAACACACTAATGGTTTATTCATATCATATTATATGAGGGAATACCTTGGTGTAATAGCTCATTGGAATCGCGAAAAAATGATCTAACTGTGGGTATGATGAGAAAGGGGCTTCTGGCATCCAGAAATGTCTTAAATCCAATTAAACACTTTCCGACATTTAAAAGGAAGTTAATTAATTGATTATTTAATGTCACTGAAGTGGAAAATTAATATTTAAAAAAAAGGATACATTGAGTAATTGGAAAAAAAGTGCCTAAGTGACTATTGAATTAATAAAGTCACTTTAACTTATTAAAAGGGTAAAAAGGTCACAAAAGGGTCAATGAGAGAATAAAAGGAGAATGATGGGCTCCCTCTCTCAATATTCACTTGTTATTTTCTAAAATCAAATTGAGAAAGCTCTTGTGGCTTTGGCTCTTGGGACAAAAAACCCTAAAGAGTTTTTGAAATTGGTTTCGATGGTGAGACTATCCACCTTAGCTTGTCATTGGGAAGAGATCACTCATATTTCTTAATTGCACTTCATTGGTAGTGGAGTTTATCCTTTGGTGGCCAAGTTTATGCATGTGTGGCTAAGTTTTATCTTGTGACGATGGAGTTATTGTTTGCAGGAGGTGATTTGAGTTCGAGCAGGTCAAATTTGAAGTGGTGGATACATTTATTGTGAAGGTGTTGAGTTCTAGTAATATTTGGGTTGAATCCATATTTGGGAGGTCGAGTTTGAAGGAAGAGAGGTTGAATTGATATTAGATACTATATTTCTGGGAGTCGGGGTCAAATTATCTATTGTGGGTGACATAATAATTTTGTTGGGTGCATCGTTCTCTCTATGGGATGCGTTATTCATCTCAATCTTGGTTCATTCCTTGGTTGGTTGGTTTCTATGTGTGTGAAGGCACCATTCTCCAGGGAACTGAGTTCTAGGTGGGTCACCCCTCTTTTATAGACCATTTTCTTCATTGTAGAAGTCAAGATAGTTGTTGGGGTTCGATTTGTCCTTGTGGGTCAACTTGTTATCATCCTGGGTTAAGAATTATACCCATAGATTGTTGTTCTTTCACTCATCTTATTGTTGTAGCAGGATATCACTCAGTTTTGTCCATCTTTGCATCACTGATGTGTATTCCAATATATACATGAAACAACCTATTTAATAATAGGTTAGAAAGTGTTATTTTTTAATTGTTGTTGTAGAAATGACAATAAACTGTGAGTTTTCTTGTGATATCAGTCCATAATCAAGTTAAATAAAGCAATTATATTTATCTATACTTACAACTATGTTATGGGATCTTCGTTGTTATAGTTTGTTTTCAATTTATATGCCTGAACCCTTCAAAAAGGAGTCCAAACTATTTATGGGGAAATCTACTTATCAACATATCAACATATCACATGAAACTCTACAGTAACAACTGTTTGACCATTGATTAAGTAGTAGACTATGGAAAATTAAAAAAAAATAAATTAGAGTAGGACATTACAGTGGTATCAAATCCATATATCTTGCCATCTTGTAGTGTATTCAACGGGAGGATAATTTTAGATTGCTTCAGATAAAGTGACCAACAATTATTCCTTTCTATATCAACAATGGTATTTGGTATCAAGATTTCATTCAGTGGTATTAAGGAAGATGAATACCATACAGGAACGCATGGTGGAGACTTCGTAAATCCTTCAAAAAAATAAGAAGGATCTAATAGTTGAATTAGAGAAGTCCAGGAAGGATATTAATATCATAACTTACTACAAGGAGTATCGAGCATGGGGTGAGGAGTTTCAGGTCTCTATGTCACTAGAGGACTATTGCACCATCAAGTGCGAGGATTGACCTAGAGATTGGAACAAGGATTCTTTGAAAAGAACAGGGAAACAATTGAAGGGAGATGAGCGTGAAGGATAGGGAGACTAGTTTGAGGTACATGCATCTAGTCATGTTGAGGATGTGTGCAATGAGGATGACAAACCATCATTCATTGATACACCATTAGATCCAACCTATGAGGTTGTCAACATTAGTAAACATGATGGTTATGTTGATAGTACCCAACATGATATTTTCCAATCAGTAGGTGTTGATGATTCGTCACCTTATCCCATTTATGATACTTATGATGATGAGGGAGTGGTTACAACTAAACATGAATAAGTTTTGGGGGTGGATGAGTTTCATTTGGATGATGATATATAGTCTCAAGAGTTGCGGATAAAAGATGACAAAGGGGAAGACGATTTTGGGGAGTGTGATTGCAACACAAAAAATTAGTATGTAGAGGTTTGGTCCTATGAGTCCCATCATTTGACACGGTAATTGAAGGTGAGTGAGGAGATTATTGTGGCAACCATACAAAATTTTGAGGACACTCATACATTGGTAGGATATTGTTGTTGGAAGGCTCCAAGGACACATGATGAATTTGGAGGAAAAATTTCCCTTGCAAAATTTCAGGAGCTTAGAAAGGCATTGGTAGTAATGAAAACCAACTACCTACATATACTTTTAGATACATACCATCTTCTCACACTTGATGACATGTATTATGGTTTTCTAAAATGGAAATAAGAGGAGGTCAACAAGCTTACACATGAGCTTGAGATTATAAAGGATTATTTGAAGAGCACACAGATGGTCATTCAAGATTCAGAGTTGTAGGTTATCAATCTTTATGAGTAATTGAGTTTGGTACTCATCATCATCTACAACAAAGGCTCAATATTCTATAGCATCCATAGCATGGGAGGATGCTAGCAATGCTTATGATTGGATGGAGAAGATTCTTGTGAGGATCTAGCATGAGGAGAAGTCATATTTTCATGTGTTTGAGGAGAGGTATGAGTGATATAGATGGATTTCGGTGGCCTCCCACCTATTCCAATAGGTTCATTTTGACAATTTTCCAGTTCAACAGTTTTTTCCTAGTTTTCGGGTCCCTGAATTCCGGGGCTGTTTTGAGGCCCTAAACAGTGTTTTTAGGGCTCACCACAGTCAACTTGTGTATTTGTCAGATATACCTTTTCAACGAGATATCGTGCACCTAAAACGAAGATTGTATGCAAACATTACGACCCTGAGAAGTTGATGTACTAACTTACCCACACATGACTGTTGGTGCTTCATCTCCTAGGGTTAGGTTTTTGGATGTCTAGGAATTTTGAAATTCTTGTTTATTGTAAAAAGGCCTTGAGAACCTCATTTTAATCATCTTCTGGTGAATGAGTGTAGCCGTCACATCTCTTCTCAGAGATAAGCTGCCACCATTCTAACAGGCTTGATTTCTACTACATTTTACAGTTTCAACTTATTTCCTTATTGAATAGAAACCAATTTTACTGCATATATGTTATTCTGTGTTAATCATATTTTGATAATAATATGTATTCATTTCATTCTGCTCATAAAATCTGGATCAGTGGTATTGAAGTGGTCTACTCCTTTTCGTTCTTAATGCATGTCCCCAATGAGGTCAGGGTACAAAGAATTGGGTCTCGAGCTTATTTCTCTTGAGAACAAAATCTCTCACATGCCTAAGAGAGCTCTCATGGTGGGAGAAACTAAATATGACGAGACAATATATCCCTTCAAAAATTTTCTCAAGGAATCCCTCACACAACATAGGAATGAGATGATGGATAGTTTTGCGCAAATCCTTCGACGAATACCAACAGATGACACATCTTCCTCAAATAGAGGTGCCACCCCCTTCAAGGTACAAAACAACTTAGATATTTCTATATTTGAAGGTCATATAGACACATATGCTATAGAAAAATGGTTGAATCTTCTATAAGGGTATTTCTCTATCCATAACTTCTTGAATAGGGAAAGTATTACTTTTGCACTCCTCAAAGTCATTCCCCATGTCAAAGATTGGTGGGAAACTTTTTGTGAGTATAAGGAAACAAAGGAACCCTCATTGTTTACAGTCACGGTCACCTGGGATTCCTTCAGGGATGCTATTAAGGAACAACACTACTCTATTGGAAGTTATGACAACATGTATACAAAATGGACCACACTACAGAAGGAAAGAGACCAAGCAGTTCCTGAGTTCACAAATATATTCCATACCTTGTGCACCAAGCTATGTATCAAATATTTTGAGTGACATCTAGTGCTCAAGTATTGCAGTGGTATTCATAGAAACATCCAAGCCAAAATGGAGTTTTTGGACATCTCATCCTTGGGCGCCACCTATTGATATGCCTTCAAAATCGAGTAGAAGCTGAAACAAAAGACGCAAAAATTTGGGCTTGGGAAACCCTCACAACAAAAGCCAGGAAAGGGAGGCCCCAACCCACAACACAAAGGAAAGAGAAAAGAAGGACCGCCTTAGGAAAACCAATCCAGGCTACAAGCAAAGAAGGACATTATAAATACAAAGAAAGATACCAGGAAGTGGTGCAAATTCCATAAGAGCCCCTGGCATAACACTGTTGATTGGTGCTCAAAGAAGTCACTGGTGGCTGAGGTGAAAGCTTATGAATCAGATGTGGGTTCCAACTATGAGTCAGAACCATAAAGGGGGAGACAGATCATTGATGTAGAACCCAGTGCTACCGTTGCTACCACCAAACTCCATCCCGGTGAACTAGACAAGCTAGAGGAAGGTGAGCACCTTTTTCATTCACAGATGTGGGTGAAGGGTACCCTTATGCACTTCATCATTGATAGCAGTAGCCAGAAGAACCTCATCTCAGTAGAGGTTGTCAAGTGACTCACCCTGCCAAAAATGCCACAACCGCAACCCTACACCATCGGATGGATCCACCAAGGAAGCAACATCTATTCCAGCCAACAGTGCTGCCTGTCATACGACATCGAGCCCTTCAAAGATGAGGTATTGTGTGATGCTTCTCCTCTCGAAGTTTGTAATGTTCTTTTGGGCCAACCATATTTATTGAAATGCCATGCTCTATATGAGTCTAGACCTTGCAGTGTTATTATTACTTTGAACAAGAAATTGTACATGATACCAGAGGTAGTCCCACCTAGTGCTATTTCCTTGATCT
>CBVK0100387805.1:0-10372 GCA_900067695.1 Picea abies | reverse complement strand
CGAGATCTACACTCTTTCCCTACACGACGCTCTTCCGATCTCACAATAGATATAACCTCCGATCTAAATCTAATGTTGCTCAACAAGATGCATCAGCCTCTCCTGAAAACACTGTTGCCCCTGTCAAGTAGAAGGACCAGACATCAGAACATTAGCCAGCTAAGCCTTCAAAGGTGAAAGCATCATCTCTTCCCAAGAAGACTGCTGCCCCTGTCAACCATCAAACTCCAGAAAGTCAGCCTCCTGTCGAACAACCAAAAATTCAAGAAGCCCCTTCAAATCAGGTAAAGGTTTCTGATAAAGTTGCTGATAAGGTTCCATATTCTTTTAATTTTGAGGTTGAAATACAAAAGATTAAGATTCCTATTCCTCTAGTTGAGCTGATGAAAAATGAAATGTTTAAAAGGGATATTCTTAAAACTTTGGATCCCCAAACTGTATCCCTTTCTACTAATATCCTCAACATTTATGATGATAAACCTACCATTACTCTGGGTCAAATGGTAGAAGACAGAGATGAAAGCTATCCTCCCTTTTACATCTCTTTAAATATTCATGAGAAAACACTGCACAATTGTTTGTTGGACTCCGGTGCTTCGCACAATCTAATGCCAAAGGCTGTCATGGATGAGCTTGGGCTGGAGATCACCAAGTCTTATCATGACCTTTTCTCCTTTGATTCTCGAAAAGTCAAATGCGTTGGGATGATTAAGGATTTGGCTGTGACCATGACCCAAGCATCAATGAAGAAAATTGTGATGGATATAGTGGTGGCCGACATACCTCCAAAATTTGGGTGTCTTCTATCATGATCGTAGATGAAGAGATTAGGTGGCACTCTTCAAATGGATCTCTCTTACGCTACTATCCCTGTTTTTGGAGGGGTGAAAATAAGGCTTTATAGAGAATCTCGGTTGGCATATGTTATCAGTGACAAGAAAAATCCATCCAATCATCCTATCTATTCAGTAGATACAACTATGGAATCCTGTATTTTTCAATTTGATGATTCACTGCCTGACACATTGCCGCTCAGAAAGCCTACAGATCAGATCATAGTTCAGCCTACAGAGATAATAGAAGATGACCTTTGGACCATGTTCTTTGACGGTTCTTGCACTAAGGATTCAGCCGGAGTAGGAGTGGTATTCATTTCTCCCACTAAGAAAACTTCTCATTTGTCCTTTAAACTTGATTTTAAAGTGACTAATAACATTGCTGAGTATGAGGCACTACTTTTGGGGCTGAATGTAGCCAAGGAAGAGGGCATTAAAAAATTGCATGTGTTTGGAGATGTAGATTTGATTATTCAGCAGGTGAATAAGTCCTTTCAAGCCAAGCATGTCAGGCTGAAGGCATACAGAGATGAAGTGTTGAAGGAAATTCATGATTTTTCAGATTTTAAAATTGCATTTGTACCTAGAGCAATGAATGAATTGGCTGATTCATTGGCTGTGTCCACTTGTGCATTCATACCTCCTCTGCCTCATAAATTATCTTACGAAATTCAAGTTAAATATAGGCCCTCTCTCTCTGACAATGTAAAATTTTGGAAGGTCTTTGAAGACGATGCTGAACTCACTAGATTCCTTGCAGTTATAGATGAGTTTGCAGATCTGCAGATTGATCAGGAAAATGAACATGACCTTCAAGTTGAGGAGCAAAATTTCAAAAGAAAAATCGTAGCACATGAGATAGTTCAACTGTCCACCAACAGAATTCCTAGAGGTTTAGTTCCACTGGAAAGGCTGTTCGATAACAATGATGTGGCTGTCAAATTGCAAAGTAGGGAAAAAGAGTAAGATGTTTTGTAGTATAATGTAGCCAGTGAGCAAGATCCTAAACATGTCAACTTGGCCTCACATTTGACTGAAAAACAAAGGGATGATTATGGAGAACTGCTAAAGGAATTTGCAGACATCTTTGCTTGGCAGTATGATGACTTGAAGACTTTTGACACAGAAGTGATTCAGCATAAGATTCCCTTGAATAAAGACACCAAACCATTCAGGAAGAATCTTAGATCCTTCAACCCTTTGTTGCTGCCTACAATGGAAAGAGAAATTAAGAAACTGCTGGATGCCCACATTATCATTCCTCTCAGGTATTCAGAATGGATTGCAAATATTGTACCGTTTAGGAAGAAGAATGGGGAGATCAGACTCTGTGTAGAATTTAGAAATTTGAATAAGTGCTCAAGGAAGGACAACTACCCTCTGCCTAAAATGGAGCATATTCTGTAGAAGGTGTCAGGATCGAAGGTGATGTCTTTTATTGATGGGTTCTCCGGATACAACCAGATTTCTGTCCATCCGGAAGACAAAGAAAAAACTGCTTTTACCACTCCATGGGGTACGTTTATGTACGAGAAGATACCCTTTGGATTGATGAATGTAGGAGCAACATTACAAAGGGCAATGGACATTGCTTTCATTGGAGAGAAAGATAAATTTGTTCTAATTTATCTTGACGATATCACTGTTTTCTCAAGCATCCACGAACTTCATTTGCAACACTTAATAAGGACATTTCTGAAATGCCAAAGGTATGGCATCTCTCTTAATCCAAAAAAATTGAATTTTGCACTTAAAGAGGGAAAATTACTTGGGCATATTGTTTCAGCTGATGGGGTTAAGATTGACCCAAAGAGGTTTGAAGCAATTAAAAATTTGTTCCTTCCCAGATCAAAGAAGGACATTCAGTCTTTCCTTGGAACTATTAATTTTGTCAGAAGGTTTATAGTGAATTTTGCTGAACTCACAAAGCATATCACTGCTATGTTGAGGAAGGAAACTGAGGTAAAGTGGAATGAAGAAGCCAGACATTCATTCAATGCCATCAAAGAAGCCATCACAATAGCTCCTATTTTGATCAGCCCCGACTTCTCCAAGGTATTTTATATTTTTTCATTTGCTTCCAGTGATACAATCGTAGCAGTTCTCTTGCAGAAGAATGCTGATGATCAAGAGCAGCTGGTTGCCTTCTTTAGTAAGGTATTGAGGGATGCAAAGGTAAAGTATGAGCTGTTGGAGAAACAAGCATATGCACTTGTCAAGTCACTGAAAGCTTTCAGGGTCTACATTCTTCAGGCAAAGGTAATAGCTTTTGTTCCCTCCAGTTCAGTTAAAGATGTTCTTGTCCAACCTGACATTGATGGTAAAAGGAGTAAGTGGATAGCAATATTGATTGAATTCGATGTTGAAATCAAACCAACAAAACTAGTGAAAGGTCAGGGCCTTGCCAAACTCCTGGCAGAGGAAAATTGCAGGCTACTTGACATAAATCTGATGAGTATTGATGCGGAAAATGTTCTGCCTTCAGACAACAAAGAAGGTGAGGGAATGCAGGTTTCATCTCATTTAGCTGATTGCAAATGGTACAGTCATATTATTCAGTTTTTGCAAACTTTATCAGTCCCATCAAATTTGACAAAGACTCAAAGAAGGGCTTTGAAGCTCAAAGCTATAAACTTCTGCATAAAAGACAATTTGCTGTTCTGGAAAAATCCCATAGGTCTATTGTTGAGATGTGTAAATCAAGAAGAGGCAGCCAAGGTCATGGTTGAATTTCATAATAGTGAATGCGAGGGACATCACTATTGGAAAACCACAGCACACAAAATCTTAAGATCTGGTTATTACTGGCCATCCTTATTTTCAGATGTATATGAGTTTGTGAAAACATGTGACAAATGTCAGAGATTTGAAGGTAAACAACAATTGAAGTCTCTTCCTCTCAAACCTATAGTGGTCATAGGGCCTTTCTAGCAGTGGGGCCTAGACTTCATAGGTGAAATTCATCCACCTTCTAGTGGTCAACATCGGTGGATCCTGGTTGCCACCGATTACTTTACAAAGTGGATTGAGGCTATTCCCACCCGGAATGCCAATCATACTGTCATCATCAACTTTCTGTAGGAGAACATATTTGCTAGATTTGGCTGCCCCAAGAGATTGGTCATTGATAATGCTCCTGCATTCAAAGATAAACACTTGGTGAAATTGTGTGAAGAGCTGGGAATTCAGTTGGTACATTCCACAGCTTACTATCCGCAAGGGAATGGTTTAGCTGAGTCATCCAACAAGAGTTTAGTTAGAATCATAAAGAAGCTGCTGGAACAAAATGCTAGAGGTTGGGATTCCAAACTGAAATTTGGCTTGTAGGCTGATAGGGTAACATGTAGGAAATCAATTGGTACATCTCCTTTCAAGTTGGTATATGGTACTGAGGCCATATTTCCTGTTCAACTTGCATTTCTAGTTGCAAATTTCTTACAAGAAACTGATTCTTAACCAAGTGATTTGACCAGGAGAATTCACAATTTGGTAGAACTATAGCAGGATAAAGAGCAGCTCTTGGAAAAAACAGAATTGCATCAAGAAAGAATCAAAGAAACTTTCGACAAGAAAGTCAAATCAAGTGTCTTCAAAACAGGGGATGTGGTCTTGAAGTGGGATGCAGCAAGGCAAGAGAAGGGGAAACACGGAAAATTTGAGGCTCTCTGGACAGGTCCTTTTGTCATAACAGCGGTGCAGCAGAACAACACCTTTGTTCTCCAAACTCTTTCAAGCAAGCCAGTACCAAGTGGCCCTTTCAACGGGCGTTTCCTGAAGATCTATTTCTCATAAGGCTTCCTTTGAAGCCAGGTTCTTCTTGTACATATTTTCTTTTTCAGTTCTGTTTTCTTTATTTCTGACATTCAAATAACTCCATGCCCAATGGTACTAGCAACTATTTTTCAAGTTCTCTGTTTCAAGTTGTAATAAGGCTACTGAGTCTAGCTAGGTTCTTGGTCACCTCGCAGGGAGATGCCCATCCCAGTTGGATCCAAATGTTAGCTCCGAAAATGAAACCATCCTTTTGGTTGAGTTTTGGGCTGGATAGCATGGCTATCGATAGTGTCCTCAAGTCATTTTTGAGTTTTTATAGCTCCAAAACTTAGGTTTTGGTTTTTGTCTTAGAAAATAATATGACCCATAAAGTCTTCTTTCAAAATTTTCAGAATTCACTTTCAACAACTAACATGTGTCCAAAATTGAGTGTTAGCTGTGGAAAGTGGTGACTTTTAGCAGCTAAGGAGTGCTTCTCATAAGTCTGTGCGTTGTTGAAAGTGGTGAATTTCAAAATGTCCAATAATCAGTTTCACGGGTCATGCGCTGTTGAAAATGCATACTTTTCGCAGCTATGGAGCGGTTTTTACAAGGTTGTGCGCTGGTGAAAGTGAAAACTTTCCGTAGCTAAGAGGAAATTCTAAAAAGGTCACGCACTGAGGAAAGTGAAGACTTTTCACAGCTAACCGGGGTTTTCCACAGGGTCATGCGCTGGTGAAAGTGGCAAGTATGAACAACTAACAGAGGCGTTTTCCACGGGCCGTTGGTTGAAGAAAGAGGGAATCACATGCGTGATATCCACGTCTAAAGGCAATGATGATATGATCATCCCACGTCAAGAAAATCCAAATCATGCGCTGATAAGAGTGGGTAATGATGGAAACTCAATTCTACACGTCAGAATAGGATTGTGATGCGAATTCGGTTCAGAAACTCACGCTCCATAATCATGGCATCTGGGATGTTAAGCTCGAATTCAGTGGTGCAAGTACAGAGGATGTATTGTCAGCCTGATAAGCATCAAATCAAGTCATTGTTTTCATATCATACCCTGTTTGTGGAGGTCTATCAAAGTTTCAAATATTTTAAAACAGAGTCGACGCCCGAAGTGCTTTCAACAACGCAGAACCTCGCCTCCACCAGCAGTTGCAGGGGTTACAAATTGTCGGGTCTTCGAGTTACAGAATGGTGAGAAAATGCAGTGGTGCTCTACTCAAGAGAGAGATGGATAGCCTGTCCTTTTTACAGACACACCTTGAAGTCTAGAGACATTTTTCAAATGCAGGGTGTATTGGGTTCGTTGAAAGATTGCAAACTGTTTGCCACCAGTCTATGGCAGAAGCTTTTGCCAAGACTTTCGATGGAAACAAAGCTCATGTTGGGTCCATGGAAATTAGAGTGGATGAAGTTGTCATTTCCATAGCTACAAGCCTACCTAGAACCGGTCAGAGATGGTTTAAAACCACTGCTCCCAAAAATTTGGACTTCAGAGCTTATTTGAAAGAGGGATACAAGCACAAGGCATGGAAAAAAGGTATGATGGTTTCCTATCTAGAAGAAGAATGGCAAGAGTTGTTCAAAGGCATCCAACTGTACATTACTTTAGAGGTCAGATATGATAAAGTTATGATGTATCACATCAAACTCATGGATCATCTCATAGGCAAGACTCCCCTTAATTTACCTTTTTTCCTACATAGAAGTTTGACTAAGGTTTGCAAAAAGATTAGGGCTCAACCTTTGAGCATAAAAAGTACTCTATGCTACTTCGACCTCATAAAATTAATCATCCTAGAGGAATTGAAACAAAAAGGAAGGAGCTAGGATCATTTCTTATTCTGGGAAGGTTTTGAAACACAGACCCAGCTGGCAAATGAACTAGGGAAAGCTTCAAAGAAACAGTCTTCCCCTCAAAGTAGTTCAAGAAAAAGAAGGACCCTGCCAGGACCTCCAGAAGACAGAATTTCTGGAGTGAAGCCCCGCAGGACGAAGAAGAGGTTAAACTTTGAGCAGATCACAGAGCAGAACACAGAGAAAATCATAGAGCGTCCTATAGAGCAGAGTATAGGGAAGAATATATTAAACTTTTCCTATTCAGATTCAGAATCAAAGTAGCAAGATCAATGCCCTGTCACTGATGATCCTGAGCAGAAAACTGAGTGTGCACAAAACTATGAGACCTTCACCCATACATAAGAGGGAGAAACATCAAAAAGCTCCAAATCAAAGAAGTCTCAGAAGATCAAGCATCTGAAGGAGTTAATTTCCCAGCAAGAAGTTTTGGAAAGGGTAATTAAAGAAAGGTATAAGAAGTTATCTGAGAACTTTGAAAAAACCAATACTGCATTTGAGAGATTGGCTAGGGAAAGTGTTAAAGAGAAGAAAAGAAAGAAAAAACTCACCAAAGATTACAATAGATTGTGGTGGCTTGCCAAATGCCTTAAAAGGAAGATAAGAAGGTTAAAACAAAAACAGAGGCAAAAATCTCATCCAGATCTGAAGGTTGTCGCTCAAGTTGTCGTTACTATGCAAGGTGAGAAATCGGAAACACACTAAATTTTGATGAAATCGAAATTTTGGAGGTGAAAACTCATTTTGAGCGCAATCAGGGCTTTCAGTAGCACAAAGCTATATTTTATGACCCGTTAGCTGTGGAAAGTGATGGCTTTCAATAGCTAACCCACGAAAAATTAAACGAGTTCGCTGCTGAAAGCTAGAAAAGTAATTTTTGAAGCCATGGACAAGACAGTTCATTCCAAACAGGTTTTGAAGGAGTTCTAGTGTATCAATGGGCTATCAAAGGGTTCAACATCAGATGTTCGAGATGATTTTGGTAAGACATGCAAAACCATTTCCTCAAAAATTGACCATGAACGTTGGGAGATTCAACTGTCAAGACAGGTGTCCTGCTATTCTTCATCACATTGCAGATACCAGGAGATGAAGGATGCAGATGGCGAATTTTGGAGATTGAAGACAGTTCGAGTTCTAAGTTTAGTGATCAAGACTTTATTTTCAAGTTGTTTAGATAGAATTGAATTGTTTTTATTAAATACGGATCCATGTTTTTAGGATTTGTGAAACTGTTTGTAAGAGGCTATAAATGCCTATTTTTGATATGAAACAAGGGTTCAAACTAGGAGACATTTCATGCTATTGTATAGACTCTTTTTGTAGAAATAAAGTGGAGTTTCCTTTCATTTACAATACCAGAATTGTTCATCTTTTCATTCTCTGTACTTTAATTTTCTCTGTACTTTAATTTCAGTTTATTTTAGTTCATAAAGACTGTCGCCTCTTTGTTGAACTCATAGGCTTGAAACTAAAGGATTTCTCGTTGTCTTGTATTAGGCCCTACTTTCATTTGTATTGGCAAATCAAGAATAGTATTCTCCATTCTCTCTTTCAATTATTTGATCTGGTTATTGTTCACTGAAAGCACTACATCTTTACATGTGTGATAAGTTGTTTCTTACATAAATCATTCAAGACCCCATTGTCCCAAACACATAAAAACCATTATTTCTAAGTTACCAAGCATCCTTAGCTTACAACCCTAAGGAGTTTCTTGGAGTGATAACAAGATCGATCCGATAGTAGAGGAAAAATATAATGAGACGCAAAAGTTGGGGTAATAACCTAACCTATATGCTCAAGTTGATTCTTGGAAAAAATTTTATGGACCATCAAAATTTTCTCAAAACTCAAAACAAATGTCCCAATACCCGATCAAATCCCTCCCATATAACTCTTGAATCACTCTAAATGGTTTTTGGTATAAACAAACTAATAAGGGAGGCAAAAAAGGTGACAAAAAGAGGCCAAAAAGTCTATAAATAGAAGCTGGCAGCTCATTATCACCATTGCTGATTTGGAAATTGACTCTCGAGCCAAAAGACCACCTTTGCTAAAAACAGTGATTTTGGGAGCCACAGTGAATGAAACGAACTTCTTCTTGGACCAAGTAAGTACAAACTCCCTTATATAGCTATTCAATCCTTCAATTTTGTCTTTTAGTTTGTTTTTTGGGTGGGCGTCGACCTTAAAAGGGTCAGCCCTAGCTACACGTGGGTTGTCTCTGGACAGGCCGCGTTTACATTCGGGTAGAGTAAATTCTACCCACGTGTACACGTGACTGTAGCCTCTACAGCTCGCATGTACCCCCCTTTTGTAGTAAAAAATAAAACCAAAGAGCAATTACTAACCCTCCTTTACTTTGTTGTGTTGGCAGGATGTATGTCCAATGGAGGGAAAGGGAGTATGAAGCAATCAGTGAGTTGGTTGTAGCAGATCTGAATGTCGTGGCCGTGTTGATGCAATGCGGTTTACTAAAGTTCTTTCTGTGTCCATTTATGCATGCAAAAACAAGGCTACTGAATGCCTTGATTGACTACTGGCACCCTGATGTAGAGGCCTTTATGCTAGAGGGGCAATCATTGGTGCCCACCACCGAGGATATTTATTTTTTGACTGACCTCTCAAGGAGAGGGGAACTAGTCAACTTCAGGACGTTTCCTGTGAGACCGAGTAAGATATCAGAACTGATAGCCAAGCACTGTGAGGTTGGGACTGACTATGTGGGCTCCCAGGTATCCATCAGTAAGATCACTAACCTATCGTTGTAGGTGATATTGTTACTGATTAGGTGGATTACCGGCTCAGCAGCCTTGCATCAGGCATCTCGCGCACAGATGAACTGTGCTATCCAGTGTTTGAATGCATAGATTTTTGACTGGAGTACCACACTACTGGATTGCATGAAGAGACAATTGACAGATTGTCGATAGCGGACACAAAGGAACTTCGGGTTCAAGACGATCTTATGTTCATTCTTTTTTCAGAGAGTTCTGAGCTTTAGTCCTCGGGTTGTAGTATGAGGACATCAGGCCTCTTTTCCTGCAGTGTGTTGATGGGTAGTATTACTGCCGCGACAGGGTGGTGGAAGAACCATTGAGTCCTTTGATGATGACTTCTTTGTGTGGTTATCACGACAAATTCCTATGATCGAGGACTACCCATATGCAGGGATAGATTTTTCTAGAGATCCTGAAATACCCATGCCTCCTGGTGAGGAGCGAGGGGAGATGGGTAAGTCTCCACCTTTGTAGTTTTTTTTGTTTGCATATGTAATTTTTATGTCATTTTTGTTATATATATCATTTTTTTGTATGCCAGAGTATTTGACGGGTATACATTTGTTGCATGCAGAGGTGGGACCCGTTCGACCTGCCGATTATGCATGGAACATGCATCGTCCATGGCCAGAAGCTGCAGCTTCCGCCGTTGGGGGAGCCGCAGTAGCAGGGAACCTCCTAGTCGGGGAGGCTGAGAGGTTCCTTAGACAATTTGAGTAGAACTTCATTGCACTCACTCGCACCATCCCGATGGTAGAGATAGAGGACCTACCACCATCCATGTAGCCTCATGTAGTGGGGGCACCTCAGACATGGGTCTGATTGTTTAAGAATTTAGCTCGTGATGTGGATGATTATAATAGATCCCATAGGCCCTGAACCTATTTAGACTTTTTATGTGCCACGAGTACTTACTTGTATATATTTTTTGAGGGCATAAGCCTTGTGACTCGTTATGATTCCCATTTTTGAGGTGCTTGCATCCATCTATGTACTCCGATTATTTTATGATGTTATATATGGTTTTTGTCTTTTGTGTCTTATGGATCACGTGTGCAAAAATGTATTTACATGCTTCTGTCAATGTTCTTTCATATGTGTGCAAGATGCCAATCTAAAATTTGATTA
>CBVK0100387802.1:0-15950 GCA_900067695.1 Picea abies | reverse complement strand
ACGCCAGTTTGGCCTCTATCTTCTAGCCTTTTGACCTAGCTACAAATTGTGTGATAACAGGAACAAAAGTCAAGATAAAAACCAAGCAAACATTCCCAATGTAGCTCCAACCCCCTCTAAGTCAAATATGCATGCAGCTTCAGAATTAAACATTGACTTAGGAGGATGGTTAAGTAATGCAAAGATGTTGGTGCTTGTGTCGGAAATAATGAAGATTCCTTCTCAGAGGGAGAAGTTGTTCAAAGCCATAGATTGTCCTTCTCAAAAAAGTATTGACATTCCACCAACAAGAACTTATCAGGATGCACCGGTGATTCTACAAAATATGGATAGGGGGAATGAAAAGAATAGACCCTTTTTCCTATCCTTGCTTGTGAATGATTTTATTCTTCATAATTGTATGCTAGATTCAGGAGCCACTTCAAATGTTTTGACTAAGAAAGTAATGGAACAATTGAACTTAAGGATATCTAGACCTTACCATAACATATGTGCTATGGATAGCAGGACAATCGAGGTGCATGGTTTGATTAAGGGGTTACAAGTACACTTAGCTGCATTCCCAGATATCATGATTGAGATGGACATTGTTGTAATTGATGTGCCTGATACTTGGGGTATGTTGCTAAACATAAAGACAGTTGTAGATTTAGGTGGTAGTTTACAAATGGACTTAACTTATGCTACCATTCCAACTCCAAATGGTTTAGAGTTTAGATTGAATAGAGAGTTGGAAATAAAGTATCATGTGAAGGATCCTACGAAAAAAGAAAATGAAATTGTTTTTTGGGAAGTTGAAATGGGATGTTATGGGATAGAATATACTTCGCCATTTACTAAGATGGAACTTAATAGCAAACCCCCAAGCATTTGCAATGTTTGGGACCCCGTGGATTCTTTTGATGGGCTTTTTCTAGAGGATAGTATGGATCAGACAGATAATAGTTTGCCTCCTTTATAATCAAAGTCAGAGTTGGATTTATCAGTTGAAGATGTGTCATCAGCTCAACCTTCATCAACGGAATCAGTTAAATGTCAGAAACAGTCTGATGGGATTCTTGGGCCACACCCTCCTTAGCAGAAATTGGGAAAGTAAAAGATAGGATAAGTAATGAGAATCTGATGGGAATTACTATGGATGATAAGGTTAATATTGATAGAGTAAAGTATATCATCCCTAGTAAAAGGTATGCCAAGCCTTTGAAGGAAAAATTAAGTTCACAGACTTTGCACTTGGCACCTATGGAAAACCATCAGAATTTTTTTAAGGGGAATTGCCCCAAGTGGCCTAAGGTTAGAAACTAGGATTCACATGAAGGAATAAGCAGTCAACATAAAGTGTATCAGTCTTCTAGCAACTCTTCTCAGCCAGTGGGATGACTTAAAGTCATACATGCTAGTGAGAGGACCCCTCCTTGAAGTGTTTCTTCATCTGGCAACTTGGTGTCCAAAGGGACACCCTTTGTAACGTATCTCTAACCCTTCTCCTTGTATTTCAATTTTGTATTGTTTCATTCATTATGTTGATATGTACTTAGAATTATTTCTATATCATAGATTCATTTTGTAGTTATGATGTTGTACTTTAGTTATTTCATTATGTTGATATGTACTTAGAATTATTTCTATATCATAGATTCATTTTGTAGTTATGATGTTGTACTTTAGTTATTTCATTATGTAGATGTTGTTTATAGCATTTATTTCATTATATATATGTGTATGCTCATGTTGGTTATTGGTGAGCACCTTTTTGTAGATGCTAGATTCTCATATGCTCTCCGTCCCAATTGAGAAGATCGAACACACGTCTCCATGTGGAGCCAGATGTTGACCGCCTATTCAACTAGGGGGTCAACTCCATGTGCCATGAAGATATGCATCATCAGATGCAAATATGTTAAAGACAATTTGGTTCTACTGAGCAATTTATGCCTCCAGCACAAATTTTTGTAAACGAAATTCCCGCACCCCTGCATGGGTTGATAATGTAATAGGTCTGCATGGATCATAGTTAGGTCAGGTACCTTGGTATGTTTTCATTGGGAGATTTCCTTTCACCGAGGGTTTTTTATCCTCAGGTTATCAATTGGGCTTTTCAACCTTGTTGATTTCCCTTGAATTTTTCCCTCACACCTGCAATAATTCATCCAAAGTGGTGAAGGGTGTTCTAATGGTCTCATCCTCTGGTAGCTATTGTTTAGGAATGATGTAAATGACCATGCAAGACATCATAGAAAGTTTCGCAGAATTTCGTCGAGTCTAGATAGTTTTTTTTTTAAATTAATTAATTAATTGTTTTTGAGCAATTATTGTAAAAACTATGCCTTTGGGTTTTTGATAGGGGTATTTGTGCTCAAAAGAAATAGAAAGGCACCCCCAACACCCTTGGACCAAGTTTCAGCTCAGTCGGACAAGTTTTGCTAGGCATTTGTCCACCCAGAGTGTCAGTTAGTTAAAACAACAATTTTAATTGATAAGTATGACATTGCCGAAATGTCAAATTTTGTAATTTTTGAGTTAACGGGGTAATGTAATGGTGGAAAAGAGCAAGAGAGGTCATTCCTAACCTACCCAACCCATCTCCTAACCTTTCCACACCCCGACACTCACTCACTCACTAAATACTCACGCCCCCTAGGGGGATTTGCGCCCCCCTTCACATAGGAAACTTTGAAAACCCCATTTAATTGATGTGTGGGCCCCTCCCATGAGTAGTGCGCCCCTCCTATCCTACCACCTCACCCACACATGGCCCCACGCTCCACCTCACCCATCCACACCCTCAATCCATGTTAAAACCCTCAAGTGGTGCGCCCCCCTCCTTGAGATTCTCTCCCTTGATTGGTTTTTGACACTTGGATCTCATCCAAGAGGGGTGAGTTTTCCTCTCCAAGCTATAAAGAGAGCCTCTCCTCACTCATTTCCTCACCAGTCTTTGAGCTAGTGTTACTCTACTAAAATTTCTCCCCATCTCTCCTGCTCTTTGCCTCTTGCTTCCATCCCATTTTCTCTTGAGAGTCTTGGAGCAGCTTGTTGCTGCAACACTCTCCCATTGGATTAATAAAGCTTTGGAGGATTTTGAATCACCAAGAGTATTTTGGTTGCATTCTTTCATATGAGGTGATATTGTGGTGTTTGAGTTTATAGTGTAGCGTTGAGTAGATCTCTAGTAAAGTAGTTTACTTGGGTAGATTAGCAAAGAGTATTCTTGTTGGTTTATATATGTTGGATAGCTAGTTGTTTGAAGTATTTTAGATTTTTATTTTATCCACACATATTGTCTACTTCCATGCTTCACAGTTTGTCTTGAGTTTTGCAGGTTTACCTCAAAGGATTGTTGGGAAAGCCTCAAGAAGAAGTCTTCCCTCAAAGCCTTCTCAAACTCCTAGTTTTACTTAGTCCTATTTTCTGCACACATTCCATTTATATTTCAGTTTGATAACCTTCTTAGATAGGTCATATAATTTCGATTTCGTTTGGAGATTTTTATGTGAAAAAATTCTGCGTAAAAAACATAATTTTTTCTTAACTTTGTTGTGTTGTGTAGCATTTACAACAAGCATTTGCTTGCTGGTTTTTGTAGATTCTTACCAGGAACAAGGGGATATGCTGCCCAAATTCACTCTCACAACACCCCCAAAGAGCCTCCACTAGTTGAGTAACGATTTTCTTCTTCCATCTAGTCATTTCTAGCATTGTACCAAGCCCCCGAGAAGTTCCTTTGAGGCTTGCATTCTCTTGTTGTATTTCAGCCATTGTATTTTAGTTTTGCAAGTTAGTTAGTTGCCTACACCTTGGGAGAGTGATTGGCTCAGCCAACCCCCCCAAAATCGTTGTGCTAGGACATAGATTTATTTCAGCATTATTTATTTCTTGCCCCACTTGTCATTAGGACAAGGTTGTGTGGCTAGTTTTCTCTAATAATAATTGTTTAGTTTTCATTTACAACCCTTTTTGGCACAACATTGCTAGGCTTGCCTCCACCTTGTGGTATTGTGAGTAGTTTGCGTGTTCTTTTTCAAAGTTTTTCTTTAACTAATTGCTTACACCTTGGGAGAGAAATCCCCAAAATCGTATGGCTAGGTAATTATGTGTTGATGGTTATTATGTTCATGGATCAAAATTCTCTAGAGTAGTCATCACAAATCGTTGATCTTAGCAGAATCAACAACTAGTTGGGCACGTGGCCATGTTATCCAACTGTTACCACTATAACCTTCAAGTGTGCCCACGATGCCCCTTACGTGGCACACATTGTAAGTTGGGGGGATTTGAACCTGAAACCTCATGGAACTTCATATTCACGGCACTTGCCAATTGAGCTGCCCCCCCGGGGAGTACTCGGATGTGTTCGTTCTGGGGAATACTCGGATCTTAAGACTAACTGTGAAAGCTAGGGTGGGCTTCGTTGCCTTACTATCTTGAGCATCCAACAGTTATTTGGTAATTGGGGGAAGAGGATTAAGGTTTGACACTTAGTTAGGAGGGTAATTAAAATCTGTAAAATCTTTAAGCAACTCTTAACCACTAGTCTTTTAGACAATCTTCTTTTTGGATACATCTCATGGTTGTTTAGAACACTAGATTGAAAGCACACATATCTTTCAATCTTTCATGCAAGTCTATGGTTTAATTTTCTAAGTGTTAAATCCTTCAAATTGTGTTGAGCATTTATCTTTCAAGTATTTCATATCTTTCAATTTATGCTCTTTGTGGTGTGATCCATTAAGAGATAGTGCATCCCACTTGGAGGCATATTCTTGTTGGATCTCGAGTGCTTTAGTGGTTGCCATTGAAAAGCAATCCAATTCTTATTGGGGCATGCTTGGCTTTATGTGAATGATCTTCATATTTTGAATATCTTTTAATTCTCACATTTAAGCACTTGTTAATCTTTTCCCTTTGTATCTCATATATCTTGTTCATAATTGTTGTAATATCTTCCATTCATTTTTGTGAGTACTTGTATCTTTTGTTGTGAAGTAGTTGTAATTTTGTAATTTTGTAATCTTTTGTAATCAACTTCCTTGAACATAGTTGACCCCTATTTGGGCAATGGTACTTTTTGTTATCCCTGATTTTGCATGAGGTCTACACTAGTGAATTTTTTCACTACACTACCGGACTAGGCTAATTCCCCTCCCAAAGGTCTAATATTGTGAGGAAACTCCTCCACTAGGGTATCGAATATTGCATTGAATTCTCTTATAGGCTCTTGTCCATGTTTTTGGATTTTGTCAAATTAAGAGAATAGCAAGGCCTTATCCTTTTCATCACCCTATTTCTTAGAGAAAGCATCCTCGAGGTCTTTCCATGTTTTTATACTCTTGCTTTTAAGGTTATCATACTAGTCTTTCTCATCCCCTATTAACAAGGAAGAGAAAAGTTTCATGACTACATCTTGGTGTTGGAGGTTTACGTCATGTAGTCCCAAATCATCATAGAATTTTCTCAAATGGTAATTGATTTTGGTAACATTGTTGCCAGAGAATTTAAAAATCCAGGAATCAACACCATTAAGCATGTTGTGGGGAAAACCACAGATTCTACTCATGTATAAGCTTGAAAATATTGCTAGCTGCCCATTTTGGAGGAGCCATGGGTGGAATGGGACGATTGTTATAATGACTTCTTGCACGAGTTGTCAGTTGTGGAGTCGCCAGATGATTCTCCAAGGAAGATAATCAAAGGTGAGTGAGGGATTCTACCCCCAGTTCAGTCATCAGGTAAACTCTTGAGATAAGGGCTTCAGGATAAGTTTACTAGAAAATGTCATTGGGAGAATGACTCAATCGTCCCTAATATCAAAGGATTTGTACTTGTGCAAAGCCCTCCACAAGATCCCAAATCTTGTGTAACTATGGAAGAATCTACCACTGTCACCTAGTAGAGACTTCCCTCGTTTTAGTGATGGAAAGATGTCCAACATGTTGACCGCCCATTTAGCAACGGTGGTATCTAGACAGTATTGGTTCTACTTGGGTATCTGATGCCCCAACACAAATTTTTGTAAACGAAATTTCTGCACCCCTGCGTGGGTTGATAATGTAATAAGTCTGCATGGATCGTAGTTAGGTTAGGTACCTTTGGATGTTTTCATTGGGGGAGTCCCTTTCACCGAGGGTTTTTTATCCTCAGGTTGTCAATCGGGCTCTCGAGCCTGGTTGACTTCCCTTGAGTTTTTCCCTCCACACATGCAATAATTTCCTCCAAAGTGGTGAACGACGTCCTAATGGTCTCATCCTTTGGTAGCTATTGTTTCGAAATGTTGTAAATGACCATGCCAGACATTGTAGAAAGTTTCACAGAATTTCGTCGAGTCTAGATAGGTTTTTTTAATTAATTAAATTTTTAATAATTTAATTAATTAATTATTTTTTGAGCTATTATTGTAAAAACTGGATCTTTGGGCTTTTGATAGGGGTATTTGTGCTCAAAAGAAATGGAATAGCACCCCCTACACCCATAGACCAAGTTTCATCTCGGTCGGACTAAGTTTACTATGTCTTGGTCCACTCAGAGTCAGTGTCAGTCAAAACAACAATTTTAATTGCTAAGGTGACATTATTAAAATGTCAAAAAAATTGTAATTTTGAGTTAGTGAGTGAATGTTAAGGTGGAAAGTGGCAAGTTAGACCCTCCTAACCTACCCAAACCCAAACCCACAACTTAACAACCTTTTTCAACCTCTTTACTCACCCCCTCACCTCTCTAGCTCACGCCCTAGGGGGAAAAACGTCCCCCCTCACTCCAAACCTGAGTTTCTTGCATTGAAACTTGGTGTGGGCCCCTCTCACATGAGGTGCGCCCTTCCTAAACCTAGACCACTCCCTAACCTAACCCTTAACACCTTCTAAACTCCCTCCATACTTCACGCCCTTCCTTAACTTGCGCCCCTCTTTGAGGGAGATACACTCCCTCTCACCCAAACCTAAATCTACTCTCCCAAAATAGAACATGGGCCCTCCTAAACTGCCAAGTACGCCCTCCCTAGCCATCTAACACATCCCAAGACCATCTACAACCTTACACCTCATCAATCTCTCACTCAAACCCTAACTAGGGCACCCCTCTCCTAGAGATTCACTCTCTTGCTCACAAACTAACACTTGGCACTCATGCAAGTGCCTTCACTTTGCCTCTTGAGGTATAAAGAGAAGCCTTCCTCACCCTTTTTCCTTACCATTCTTTGAGCTAAAGTTATTATGCTGAAATCTCTCTTCACTTCCATCTTCTTGCTCTTGCCATCTTGCCATTTCACTCATTGCTCTTGAGAGCTTGGAGCAAGTATTTCTCCAACACTCTCATATTGGATTCAATAAAAAGCTTTGGAGGATTATTGGAGCATCTAAGAGTATTCTAGTTGTTTCATACATATGAGGTGATATTGTATTGTTCATTGTTTTTATGGTTGTTGGAATAGATCAATGGTAAAATATTTTGCTAGAGTAGGGTAGCAAAGAGTATTCTTTCTAGCTTATGCTTATGTTGGATAGCCTAGGGTTTGTAAGTATTTCATTCTAGTCTATTTCAATATAGCTATCTATTCCATGCTTCACATATTGCTTTGAGTTTTGCAGGTTGCTTCTAAGGATTCATTGGGATAGCATCGAGAGGAGCCTACCCTTGAAACCTTCTCACACTCCTTGCCTTTTCTTGTTCCATTTTATTTGCTGCATCCATTTCCATTTGAGTTTCAGTTTCTAACACTCATAGATAGGTCAAATATTAAATTTTCATTTTCAGATTTTTGTATGTAAAAAATTTCTGTGTAAAAACATAAATTTTTTGACAAGTTTGGTGTGTTTTGCAGCATTTCCAACAAGCTTTTGCTTGCTGTTTTTTGCAGGTTGTTACCAGATCTAAGGGGATATGCTGTCCAAAACCACTTAGAAGACTCCCCAACATCCATTCTTTGGTTGGGTAACAATTTCTCAACTCTTTTTCTCTCAAATTCCAAGTTTTTCCCTCATTATTTCATTCTTTTGGATCCATAATTTCAAACTAACTTAGATTAGTTTATTTTATCTTTTAGTTAGTTATTCTTTATTCATTTGATTCATTTTCAATAATTGTTTAAGCTATCACAACCCTCTTTGGCCAACAATGGTAGGCTTGCCTCCACCTTCGCCATTGTAAGTGGTTTCTCATTCTTTTAAGTTTATTTCATAATTAATAAGCTAATGACCGGCACCTTGGGAGAGTAATCCCCAAAACCGCACGGCCTAAAGGAAACTAACCTTTATTTGATGTCTTTATGCTCTCTAAATAGTTTAAATGATCTAGATAGCCATTACACTTAGTTTCCTTTCATGCAAGTTTAATTCATATGCTTTGATTTCTAATAACTTGTGATATATCTTAAGTGCTTAATCTACTTGTTGTCATAAGTTACTTTACTTTTCATTTTCTAAGCATATGATTATCTCACACATGGTTTAAGATCTCAAATATTATCTTGTTTGATCCTCACTCTTCAAATCACACATTTCACTTTAATGATTAAACATATATGTGGATAAGTAATCTTGAATCATAAAGTCTCTTCACACTCTCATTAAGGCAAGTTGTTTTTGCCCCTTTCATTTTGGTTAAAAGTTGAATGTCTAGATGTTGATGTGATGCTGACATGTGCTTAGTGTTCTTTTCCTTTATGTGACATAATCTCATGGTTTAAGGCATTTCATTTTCAGTTTCACACTTTAAGCAATCTCTACATTTAAGTTATCTTGCTTCATGGTTGATCTCTCGCATACATAACTTAAACTTTTGCAAGCAATTTTTTCTTTTCTGTTATATGTGGCAAGTTATCCTTGCTTAAATCTCATATCTAACTTGCAAATCTACATGTGGAATGGTTGATAAGTAGATGGTATATCTCATGCATCATTTCCTTTATGTTTTAATGTGTTAATGCTCTTTACTTTCAAGCTTCCAAACACATTTTTATGAGCTTTTTCATTTCGGCCATGCGCTTAAACGTCAATTTTTAAGGGTATAAAACTTTCCTAAAAGCAACCCAACACACTTAAAGACCCACCCGCGGGTCAAAAGACCCACCCGCGGGTCATAATAACACTTAGACAACATTTTAGGGGCTTTATTCAGCCATCTCCACCATCTAAAACGGGTTTGAGGAAAACAACGGAAGGAAGTGGCGGGGGATCGTCTCGTAATTTCGTAGGGGAGATCCTTTCCGGGAAGTACTCTTACTGTCAGGGTTGACCGTGGAAGCTAGGGTGGGCCTCATTGCCTTACTATCTTGAGCACCCGGTAGTTATTTGGCCAAGGGAGGAAGAAGTTCAAAGCACAAACATAGTTAGGGGGAGGGAACTAAAAATTTAATAAATCTTTAAGAAACTCCTTAATCATTTAGTTGCATAGATCACCTTTGATGTGTTGGGGGAATTAGATGTATTGATAGGGACACACATTGGTGATAATTTCATTATTTTATTTATCTTAAGTGCAACTTTATGGTTCATGTTTTTTTATGTCTATGTGAGCAAGTAAGTTATATATTGAATATTTTGTTGATTTGCTTGTTGTGGTGTGAATCAAGAAAGTGTTGAATATCCCACTCAGGGAAGAATCACTTTCTTTGATTCTTGAGTGCTTGAGTGGTTGCTAGTGAAGGCGGTCCAATAGAGTAAGTGCTATTGGGGCATGCTTGGCTAATGTGTGTTTCACTTACACTTGTGTATCTTTGTATTTATTTGTCTATTGTGTAAACATTATAACATTTGTAATTCTTTTGTATAATTGTAATCTTTGGTTTGGGGTAGTTTTGTGAACCTTTACTTGTAATACTTTTGTAATAAACCACCCTCAAACTTAGTTGACCCCATTGTCCAACCTTAGGCACTAGTCTTAGTTGACTTAGGGAAAGGATTGATTGACATTTAGATTAGACTTGCACTTTGCATCTGCTGCCTTAGCATCTTAGGCTAGTTTTCCCTTTAGGCTTTAACAAATGAAAACTAACTCCTAGAACATTAAAACTAAAATCAATCTAGTAACTAGGGACTACCCCCCTTGGCTTCCCTAGGAGTAAGCCTAGAAGGAAGAGGTTTCAGTCAAGGTGACAGTGTGGACTGAAAACCTAGACATTGTGTCTCCGAGGACACACTAAGTGAGTTGGACTTAGCTCACGCTAGCAAGTGTGTATTAGGACGGCAACACAACACAAGGAGGTCTTCCCTGGTGACCTCAAGGGATCAAATAACAAGATTACAACCCCCTATCTTGGTCACCTAATCGCTGGGTATAGGTCTAGGAAGTATATGGAAGATAACGGGGTAATTTGTGTACTTGTATGAGACAACAAAAAATTTGCAGCATAATATAAACAATTACCAAGTTGTAGAGTGCAATAATGACCTCTTAGACAATCAATAAATGCTATGACTGTTGCAAATTACAATAGTAAACCAGTTGTATAACAACAATTAATATATTTCAACAACAACAAATAAAAGTGCTCAGAAATATAGCAATTTACCATGAAAAGTAAGCATTCAACAAGTATAACATTATCATTTCGTACAAGTATTTTCTGAGTAGTTTAAGCCACTTGTAAATGAGTGTATGCAGCAAATAAAAACAGTTTTCAATGGCTGTAGCAAACTTTCATAACAACAACAATAAATAGTAATAGTTTGCTAGAGTTAGGGTTAGGAAAGTTAGTAAAGTGTTTGGGAGAGAGAATATTGATTTTAATAGCTACTTCCACCACAAGAACACCTCTAGACTAGTGTCGTTGTCCTCTAGGGCTCATGGATTCACAAATGCATTAACTTAAAGTTTGAACTAGATGAAACAAGAGAGGTTAGGTCTAAACCCTAAGGTGCAAACACTCTTGGGCCTTAAGTTTCAGATTTTGAAGAAAAAGGTACCTAGGGTGCAAACACTCTTGGGCCCTAGGTGTCGTTTTTCCCTTCTCTTTATTCAACTTAGGTCAAGTATCAAAGACCAGGGTTAAAACCCTAAAGTGCATGCACTTTTGGGCCTTAGGATTTTAACTCTAGAAAAGAATGCTTCACTGTCTCCCTTTGAGGGTTTCAACAAGACAAAGAAACTTGCAACAAGATAGCAATTTAACACTTTTAACATTAGCAAGAACAATAAATTGTAGAAAATTACTTACTTCTTCCAAGTAGCAAGCATAGATTTAAAAATTAGTCAAACCGGAATCAAAACCGGTCGGTTTGACTTTTTCAAACCGGACAATAAACCGAACCGATCGACCGGTTTATGATGGAATTGTTTGGTTTGGTACCGAACCAGACAGTTCTGTCATAAACCAGTCGGTTTGGTCCGAACCAGCTGTAGCGGACCTGTGGACCTCAAAAATTATATATTTTTTCATTTAAACCTAAAACCTAAGATCCTAAACCCTAATTCTAATCTATAAGACACTTTCACTCCCCTCTAAGTGCCTCGCACCTCTCTCATCGTACGCGTACTACTACATCTTGTGCAGCTTCAGAGCCTACAGTCACAGATGTCCTTGATGATGATGAGTCCGAGGTCGAGTTCGAGTCTGAGTTAGAGACAGATGATGATGCCGAGCGGGAGGATGCTCATGCCATTTCTACTTCTAGAAGTAGTGATGAATACGATGATTGATCGTTGATCAAGGAGAGAGTGACTTGTAGTCTTGACTCTTGTTAGTATGTTATTTGTTGTTGTAAAGGCCATTTAGAGCCTCTTTGATTATGTATTTATGTTATGATCTCTAGATATGTATTGCACTTGGTGCCATTTTGATATATTCATGAGCATACTTTCAAAATGTTGTCTCTAATTGTCTCTAATGGAAACGTGATTTAAAATCTTAAAAATGTATTTTTTTTCGTTAAAATTTAAATATTTTATGTATTTTTTAAAAAACCGGTTCAACCAATTCATTACCGGTTTCGGTTGGAACCTCTACCAGTTCTGGTTTTAAAACTATGGTAGCAAGACCACCAAAACCCTAATTGTAGAAAATTATCATCCAAGAGAGAAAACCACCCACAAAGAAACTCCTCCAAGAGTAGCACATGAGAGAAAAGAACCAAGATAGGAAAAATAGAAAAAATTTTAGAGGTTCTCCTCTACCAAGTGGTGAGGAATATGATGATGATAAAATGATCCTAGTGCTAGCCTCTTTATATAAGGTAAACCCTAGCATTTTCTCCACATAATCAAGTAAAATAACAATAATCCATAATATAAGTGGGCCCAACCCCTCAAAGAACCTCTACAAATGAGAAAAAATGCAAATAAGCCAACATAAAGCCACATACGTGGTGACGTCAAGCCTCCCAAGGGTGAAGGAAAACATTCCAAGGCCACGTGGCATCATCTCAAAGTGTAATCAAAAGAATGGTGCATCTCCTTGTCCATGGTCATGTGAAGTCATCAGTGGTACCCCGAGTAATCATCAAACCCTATCACCATCAAACCCTAGAAGGTGATGTCATCATCAAATGGAGGCGAATGTCAAGGGTCTAGGGAACTGCGTCCAAGGTGGAGGTTTCATTTTGTCTCTGCATGGTATCTGACTTTCAACTACTGCAATGTCCTCAATCCAGTGAGTAATAACCCCTGGGGTACATTGCCCAGCAGGTGGGATTTCAGCCCATTTGTGTGTCATCATGACCAAATCTTCCAAAACCAAGCCCATTTATCCATTGTCCAAGGTCCTGAAGATGTGAGAGCTCATGTCAGGAGGTGTCAAGTCACTGGCTGACTCATTGCTCTGCATCAAACGTGCCAAAGTCTGGAAACAAGGGCACAACGTCCTAGGTGAAATCCAGGGACGTCCCTCAAAGAACCTTGTCGGCGCCATCCAAATCAAAACAGAATATAAGATCAGGTAAATCAATGTTCATAAGAGATATTAGTCCATAAGTCATGCAAATTAAGCTGAATAATTGACCTCATTATGCACTTCAAGCATCACACCAACTCAGGACTTTATGTGAGTTGGCAAGTTTGAATATGGGAGGGCCTTCATCCAACCTTATTAGGTGTGCCAACTAAGACAATGAAATAAAGGACCCAGGTAGAGGGATAGGTCCCGAGGGAAACAGTGGCATGTGTTGGGATTACTTCATGACTTATGGTGTCATTAAATCCATTTCTATGAGTGCCTCTGTAGAGGGAGTGCTTGTTGCTTGAGGTGCCCCTTCCTTGCTACTTTTTGCATTCTGAACCCCTTAATTTCCTTTTGATACCCATTCATTATTTTGCAAGTCCCTTTTATAGGTTTCAATCTTTATTCTTTCATTTTTTTACTAGGCTAAATTCTTGGTATAGATGTGCATTCAATGCATCAGGACAAGGGGCGATTATTATCATTTTTTACATATATAGGAGTTGCATCAACCTCTGGGCTTTCAGCACCTTCTTCTCATTAGAGAATGAACCATGACCCATTACCAAAGTTTAGTATGTTGTGACTGACTCCATGATGGAAAGTGTTAAGTATGGTGGGGAACGGAATGTTACCATTGTGAGGGCCCCCCAATAGTACCCCTTTTCCCTTGGCAGTGACAACATGGGACTAGGGCACAGAAGCTTACCACCAAGGTGAAACAAGGCAACACACATAACTTCTTGAGCCAATGATCCATTATCCAACTTCAACCAATGATCATCATGCACATGCCCAATAAATTAAGCACAACACTTTGCATGAAAGAAGGACTAACATACCTCATGGTGACGTTGGCTTACCATCTCCCATACACTGAATTGTCTGGATCTAATGAGCTTGGCCGATATGTTGCTGTAAGGGGTAATCTCAAGGGGGTTGCTATCTGTGGACATGTTGATCATCACCATGGTTGGGATCATTGTCTCCATTACAGGCCATGCAACATGACCTACTCTAGTTACCCCTAGGTATGGGGGGGTAACAGTTACCTTGTGAATCTTTACATTGTGCAATTTACTTTGTATTACCTAGGATATTGGTGTACGATGATGAGTAACACATTGATGACACATTGTTGTAATTTTTCCCTTCCAAGCATGTATTGAACATTTCATGTTAAGAATGCAAATTACAATGAATATCATGATGATGGACATTTTGTTGGGCAAGACCCTTAGTCATTTTTTGGCTAGAGATGTGCTTTGGCATCTATAAATAACAACAGGGAGTTGTCATTAAGAATACAAAACTGCAGCTTGGGATGCAATACATGCAGGGATACACGAGAGTTCAAGAGGCTTGAGCTTTTGTCTTGCCTTGTTGGAAGTCCTTGTAACCCCTATTGGTACCCATTCGAGTAGTATTGCATTAGAAAACACCTGAACATGGACAATACTTCCACTTACCCTTGGGTATATTGGAGGTCCCATAGGCAACCTGAAATCAACCATTCGACTGCCAAACTGTTACAGTGAACCAAAAACAACATTCGGGAAGATTACTCTCTTGTATTTGGGTGTTCAAGCCTACATGTGTATTTGAGAGTTGTAGCACAAGGCACACCTTTTGAATGGAAGCCATTTCTGATTTTTTGTGTCATTCCTAGAATATCTTTGGTTTTACAAGAACTTGCATTTGAATGATCATAGGAAAATAGCACATTTCGATACATTGACATGATAGTCTTGCAAACATTCAAACTTCCAAGCATTCATTGATTACTTGACTTTTCGCTTATCGTAAATGATCCTTGCAAATAAGTCAAACTAAGTCCCTTGTCTTCTCCCATTTCATTACAACGATAGGACTTAGCTTGACCACGAAGGATCCCCTCCTTAGGTTAGTGACCTAGAAGTGCAGAGGCAAGGTCATTGAGATGATAGCAGACAGCTTGTGTTAATATTATGGTAGTTGCGGGAGGTATTTACCTCCATGTGTGAACCTGACGAGAATAAAAGACTCCGGGAAGCAAGAGAAACCCTAATGAGTTGGCTAATAACCCTAGAAGCCTTGTCGGCTCAAGAAGATAATTTATATTAGACTATTAGCCTCCAAGAGAAGAAGTCAGCCATAAATAATAATAATATACTGAACAGACACATACCCAGAAGAAGAAGTCGGCCCCAACAAAACTGGCAGGACTACTATAAATACAGGGCGCTAGTTCTCATTTGCAGCATCTCAGAATTGCAGTTTTCCAGTTGGTGCGCACTGCAGTTGCAATTTGGTGCGCAGGTTTGGAGGAGGGTTGCAGGTGCAGCTGCAGCAGCTGCTAGTTCTCAGTATTGGCTTGAATATCTCTTGGCTAGGGTTTGGGACTATCTGATCAGCTTTTGTGATGCGCTATCCTTGGGGATTGATGCGCTACTCTTTGTTTGGCTATCTAGCCTAGGGTTTGCTTCCGGAGGAATTCTCAAGTCAAGGTTAAGGTGCTCAGAGGGAGGCTTCGGCCTATGGTTGGGTGACGAAGGTATCGTCAATGGTAAAACGAGCACACCATCTTCTATTTTCTAACAGGTTATGAACCCACACCCCTTAAGTCAACCTAAAACGCTGGAAGGAAACATAACCGCTAGACATTGAGCTCGTTGAGGAACTGCCGCTAGGGTTACTAGCAGGAGCAGCTTCCAAAAGCACTGCAGCTAGGGTTACTAGCAAAAGCAGTTGCAGAAACCGTAAACCTCTTGTCGAGGCACCTTAAGTGACGAGATTGACCTAATCTCCAGATAGATCAGTCCGCCCTAGCCCAGCGCATCCCCTGGTACTCTCAAAAGGCCAAGACGTGAAGTTTGAATTTTTGGTCAAATCTAGGGTTTGACCAAGTCAAGCAAGCCATGACGAACTCTATGAAGTCTGAGAACAAGCTAGATGGAGCCTCTAACTTCAGAGCATGGAATACGATGATTGACCTCATCCTTGCTAAGAATAAAGTGTTGGACATTGTGAAAGGAAAGATCGTGAAGCCAGAGTTTAAAGAAGGAGAAGAGAAGGAACCGCAGAACGTTGCAGCTATGGAGAAGTT
>CBVK0100387800.1:0-14211 GCA_900067695.1 Picea abies | reverse complement strand
GTTGGGATGGCTTGGGAGGTGGTCTATCCACAGTATCCTGGTGCCTCAACTAGCTTCTAGTTAGATCAAGTTTTCATAAGCTGAGTGGGGTTTTTTGGGTAGGGGTAGTTTAGTTTGTAGTCCCCTTGGAGAGTGTGCTTCTGATGGTGGTAGACAATATTTTCTAGTCTGTCAAGCATTCCCTAGTGTGTATTTATCCCTCTTGGTAGTGCGGTTAACGAGTTTTAAACCCTGCCTTTTGTCTACAGATCAGGTGTTTCCTTGTCTTCTCTTTTATTACCAACTTCTCGATCCTCGGACTCATTAACAGTGAAGAGACCCTGTCTGCAGACAGATTTGATAGAGTAATCGTTCTGGAGTCTTCTTCGTCGTCCAAATTTACACTTAATGGAAGGTGAAGTCAACACTTTGTTGAGTGTGGATGACGAGGAACTATGGGAAAGGCTAGGCTTCCTTGCATTGATTGATGAGCTCAGTAGACTTAATGCTCTCAACAGTCGGTCAGGTGATAGAACTAATGTGAAAGTTAATGTTGGAGTTTTACCTTTGGAGCAGAGCCCTTTAGCATTCACAGATAATGTTTCGAAACATTGTTCGCTGAAAGACACAAAAGGATTGTCTAATGGTATTCCTGTTGACAACTCCTTTGTTAAGACGACACGAGGCCTTGGAGGGGTGTCTATTGAAAGTCGGAGAGAACCCCTGAACATGACTGGTGTTGAACCTGTAAAGAATTCAAGACTGGAGCCATCATACAGGAATAAGCGATCAGTTAAAGTTTGGAAACCTAAAAAGGCTAGACGAAGGCTGGTAATGGGAATGGATATAGGACTAGAGGAGTCTCGCAACTTGGCATTATGCGCCTTAGTTGGGCGACTAGCCTATCGCTCTTGATGCTCATCATCTGTTGAGGGGTGGGTTCAGAGGTTCTGGAAACCATTAATAGGATATACGCCTGAGATCCTTTCGCTGTCGAGAGGATGGCTGGGATTCTTGTTTAAGAATCTGGAGGACTCTGAATTGGTGCTTTCAAAGTTATGGAGTTTTGATAGAGGTAGTTTAATGCTGAAAAGGCGGCGGCTCAGCTTTAACCCCACGACTGAGTATTTTAGTTTTAGACACATTTGGGTGCTACTAACGAGTTTACCTTTACAGTTATGGGACGCTAAAGCTTTGCAGGTTGTTGGCAACTCCATTGGTCGTTTTTAATGTTTAGATGAAGTATCAATGAAGTCGTGTAATAAAAGGATGGTTAAGATCCTAGTCAAAGTTGATGTTCATGCTGGTTTAATGGAAGTTCTGGAGATTGAGTGGCGGGGTCTTGTACTCATACAACGTTTAGATTACCTGGGGATACCTTTCCACTTTACTTTATGTAGGCAGACTGGTCACTTAAGAGAGGAGTGCACATCTATTTATGGCTCTTTAGCAGATGAAGATTCCATGGAGGACACACATACGGGCCCTGTCTCACAGGATGATGAAGCATCTGGCACTCTGGACTACCCGGGACTCAGCTCAGAGGACAGTCCTACAACGACGGATTCTACTTTTGTTGGTAAGTAGAAACATTATTGCCCCAATCTTTATTTCTCCTTATTTGTGTGGGAGAGGGATCATTTAAATTCTCTTATTTTCCCTGATCAATTCATGAGGAAGGAACAAGACCTTGAAAAGTCTCCCTTAGGATTTGAGAACTTGGTTATGGATGGTGAAAGACCTATGAATCTTGTAGGGGTCTTTCCTAGGGTTTCTCTGAGTTCCATACCCTTGATGAGTTTTGAGACTAATGTTTGTGTTTCGGGTTATAGCGAGTCACCCTACACAGATTCTACATTAGACAAGTTGATTAATGATATGGCTCCTTCTGTGGTTAAAACAGATCTCCCTATCCATATTTCAACCTTCTTGGGAAATATTCATGTGAATAGTCAGTCTGTTCCTCGGATGTCTAGGGTCTCTCTTGGGGGCGGGGAGAATATTATATCTGATCCTGCGTGGTCACAGGGTTTGGGGTTCAAAGTTTCACCTATCAAAACTAGAAGTGCTTGCCGGAAGGCTGGGGCGAGTAGTTATTGTCTAGATACTACTCCAGCTATTACTGATTTAGGGGCGCTTAGAGCATTAAAATCCCTAGCTCGGGAAAAATCATTATCCTTTTATCTCTTAACATTAGAGGGGTAGAAGGACCCCTGAAAGTGGCCTCCCTTCATAGACTTATAAAAAAAACATCCCCCAACATTATTTTCCTTCAAGAAACATTGGTAGCAACAAAGAAGGCAAGATTTTTCATGAATAAGTTAAGACCCGACTGGATGGTTTGTGTTGTCAGTGTTGTGGGTTCCTCTGGATGACTTCTGACGTCTTGGGATCCGAACAATTTAAATCTTGATCCTTTTCTCACTAGTGGTGGTATTTTTTTGTCAGGATTATCTCTTATGGACAACAGAAATATTTCTCTTCTAAATGTATATGGACCTTATCAGGATCGCAAAGTTTTTTGTAACTCCATGGATGGTTCCAGATTGTTAAAGCATAAAGACTTAATTTTGGCGAGTGACTTAAACTTTTTTACCTCCACTGAGAAGGTTTGGGGCCATACAACACATGTTGACTCTATGGCGGGGTTTTTTAAGGATCTTTTTGTAAAGAACAAACTTGTGGATATAATGTCAGTCAAGATAGTTCTTACGTGGTGAAATGGGAGAGTTGGTAATGATAGCATAGCAAAAATACTTGATCGTATTTATGTTGTGGAGGACCTAATTGTTTCTTCACAGAGGTACAGATCTTGGGTTGAGTTCCCATATTTTTCAGATCATGCTCCAATACTTCTAGAGATTGGGGTAGGGATCCTGATAGTGGCTTACCCGTTTAAATTAAATCCGGTTTGGATGAATGGTGAATCCTTTGATGGTTGGTTCGAGATGTGTGGAGTGATCCACGCCTACTTTTAATTACAGGAGCACAAAGGAGATTGGTTGGCAAGCTTTCTCTTTTGAAAATGTGTGTAAAGCATTGGGCCAGGGAAAAACAACAACGAGAATAGTTAGAACTAACAAAGATTGAAGTGGTCATTGATGACATTGACAAACAGGTGTTGCTAGATCCATTGACTGATGCTTCGGCTCAAGAACTAAGCACTCTTGAAGTTGATAGGAAGAAATTATTATTGGCAGAGGAAGAAATGTGGCGGAAAAAGAGCAGGGCGATTTGGATAAAAAGTGGCGATAAGAACACAAAGTTCTTTCATCATTTCACAAGTTATAGAATAAATAAAAAACATATTTGGGAGGTTAAGGATCAAAATGGAACCACTTTTTCGGAAAAACAAGACATGAAGAATGAAGCAATTAAATACTTCAAGACTTTTTTTAGTGAAAATGGCCAGAATGTTATTGAAGATCAGATCAATTTGGTAAGGCTCTTCACAAACATTGTGACCGAGGAAGATGTTCATATTTTAGAAAAGTCAGTGTCGAAGGAGGAAATCTTTGAGGTATTACGGGGTTTTGCCAGAGACAAAAGTCTCGGATCTAATGGATGGACAATTGAATTTTTCTTTAAATTGTTTGATCTGGTAGGTCAGGATTTGCTAGAAATGGTTGAGGAATCAAGAGTCGGTGGCGAGATTATCACTCTGATTAACTCTACTTTTTTAGCCTTGATCCCCAAAGTTAATGGTCCAACCACTTTCAGTGATTTTCGCCCTATTGCACTCTGCAACTTATGTTATAAGATCATAGCTAAAATCATAGCTAAGAGAATCAGGTCGGTTCTATCTAGAGCACTATTCGAAGAACAGATGGGTTTCCTCAAAGGAAGGCAAATTCTTGATGCAATTGGCACTGCTCAAGAGTGCCTTCATAGCATTAAAAATAAAAAGCTCCAAGCCATTATTCTGAAGCTTGACCTAAACAAAGCCTATGACTGTACCAATTGGGATTTTCTACAATTAATCCTACTTCAAAGTGGCTTTGGGTTGCCTACAACTGCTTGGATTATGGCTTGTGTCACTTCTACGTCTATGTTGATTAATAGAGAGGCTTCTGATTTCTTCAAGAGCAGTAGGGGACTTTGTTAGGGATGCCCACTGTCTCCATTACTATTCATTTTGGTTATGGAGTCTCTCAATCTCTCTTTAAAGAGAGCGCAAACTGAAGGATTGCTAACAGGGATCAAGGTATCGAGATTGTTTAAGGTCTTGCATCTATTATTTGTAGATGGCATACTTATCATGTCAAAAGCTTCTCTCAAGGAATGGGAAAAAATTCGAGATATACTTCTTGTTTTCAGTCGAGCATTGGGTTTGGTCATCAATGTTCAAAAGTCTGTCTTTATGTATGCAGGTGTTGACAGAGTTTTCTTATAGTCTTTAAAAGATATATTATCTTTCTCTTGTAAAGACTTAGCAGAGGGATTCAATTACTTGGGGTATTTGATGAAGCCAGATTGTTACAAAACAACAGACTAGCAATGGCTAATTGACAAGTTTGAATCCAGGATCAATCATTGGTGCAATAAGTGGTTATCCTTGGGGGGGAGATTCGATCAAAGTTGTTTTAGAGAGCCTTCTGGTTTACTGGTTGACCCTAGCACATTTCTCAATGGCGGCTCTTAATAAACTTTGTAAGTTGAGTTTTTCTTTTCTGTGGAAAGGGAACAAAAATAAGAATGGTTATCATTTATACAGTTGGATTTCTATCTCTAAACCGAAGCTATATGGAAGTTGGGCCCTCTGGAACATCTTTGTGTTTTATAGGGCCCTAGTATCAAACACCTTATGGCACGCCTTGATGAAGGCATGTTTATGGAAAAGAGTAATTAAAGACAAATACATTTTGCGTGGCTCTATCTTATCTTGGTTCCGGTTTGCGGATACTTTCTCCTCTTATGGTTTGCAATCCTGGAAAAACATTAGAAATACTTTGTCGGTGATCCTTCACTGGATGGTCTGGAAGCCGGGTTCAGGCCACTCAATTTCAATTGGGAGAGATGCAATTATAGGATTGGGACATGACTCTTTCCTTTCTCAGGAGCTGATTACTTTCCTCAACTGTAAGAACATACATCTATTATTCTAGGCAAGTCAACTTGAGGCGCGAGGAGTGATGATGCAAAATTGGGTCTGTAGTACCGAGTTGGGCCTGGAGGGGGAACTTGCAGAGGAATGGGATTCTTATAGGAGAAAATTGTTAGACATAGGGATCTTTTTAGTGAACAGACCGGACGAACTTTTATGGAATGGAGGTGACGCCTCGGGCCAAATCTCAATTAAAAATGTTTATGAAGCTTTGTCAAACAAGCTTTGGAGTTATAAGATAGGGGGATGGAGGAGATACTTATGGACTTGGCACTGCCCATTGAAAGTTAAACTCTGTTTCTCGTTAGTAGTTGTAAACAAAGTATTAACTTGGGAAAATCTACAGAAAAAAGGATGGAAAGGGCCTGGAAAGTGTTATTTATGCAGGGTTAAGGGAGAGACAAGCAACCATATTTTTGTTACCTGTTCCTTTACTATTACAGTTTGGGAAGAAGTGAAAAAATTACTGAAATTTACTTATGGCTGGGCTGGCACTTCGGTTATTGAATGCATGCAAAATTGGTATTCTCAGAATCAGAATTGTCCATACCTTCCAGCACTCATATGCTGGAACATTTGGTTGGACAGGAATAAAGCTATTTTTGAGGATAGAACTCCATCACTGCAGAGAATTGTTTATCTTGTGTTAGGTGTTGTAGGGTCGGTGGGAAAAATTCAAAAAGCTCCTAAAGCCAGGAGATTGACTACATTACTTCCAGTGGACAAAACTCTTGCTTGGTTTGGTGGAGCGACACAAGAGAATGGCACTCTTTGTGGAGTTGGTGGAGTCTTAAAGATTGATGACCACATAGAATATAGATGGACTTTAAATTGTGGAAGAGGCACAAACACCAGCGCTGAGCTTCTGGGTGCATGGGCAACATTAATCCTGGCCACAAGACTCTCGGTTTTTGACTTATTTGTGTTAGGGGATTCAAAGATTGTTATTGGTTGGCTTAATGGAGAGGGATCAATCATGGTGACAAATTTGCACAGTTGGATGGAAAGAATATCTGATATCATACCTCTCTTCAGAACTCTATCATTTGTTCACATCTATAGAGAAGAGAACAAGGTAGCTGACAGTCTTTCAAGAAGGCCCTTTTCCTTCATCAAGGGCAAATCTCTTTCAGTCATTGTGAGGATGGTCAAGAGGACCTTACTCATTTTCTAAATCTGTATTGACCATTGCTTCAACCTTTGAGTCATTGGTTTTTTGTGGTTATGTTTCAGACTGATAACTACTCTCCGAGAGAGTTTTTTGTATTGTTGAAGATTTAGTGCATGAAGTATGTCTCTAAGAGTTTCTATGGGACAGGCATCACATAAGTTTATTAGCTTCTTTTTTGCATTTTGACTGTTCAAAGACAGCAGACTGCAGTTAAAGTACTGTATTGTAAATGGATTATATTATTTTTAATATAATGGGTAATTTTCTCTGGAAAAAGATGTAAGCCTCTTTGAAATGGTCACTATTTGATAAAGGATCAACAGGTTTTGAATGGAATCCTAGAGAAATAACCAATTGCAAGCAAAAAAGTGATAGCATCTTGTCATCCTTTTGAAGAATTTTTTTCCCCTTGAAAGTGATGCTTCAATATACTTGTGATCCTTTTGAAGAATTGTTTTCCCCTTGAAAGTGATGCTTCAATATACTAAATTGGAAGAATTGCTCCCCTTGCACAGGCAAACCAACATAACATAACAGCCTGTAGTGACTTCAAAAGCAGATGCCCTCAGGGAGATTGGAACCCTGGTGAGCGACTACATAAGCTACCTCCCACACCATTGAATCCCATTGGCATCATTTTGAAGATTTGAAAACCAAAAAATACAGTCTTCCATCACTTATATAGTTCCGGAGAAATACATCAACCCAAAGGAAGTTTAGGGAAAATCATTTCAATCTTTAAAATTCTCAAGACGAGCATACCAATTAATCACTCGGGCTAACAATCGCAAGAGGTATCTAAGCATAAACCACGATAACACAAAATAAGGCATGCACCAAACACACTTTAAAGAACTGCCCCTGTACCTGATCGACAGAATAAGCATTTACACGGTGACTTAGGAGGACTACATCTGTACCAAATCCACAGAATAAGCATTTACACAGTGCCTTAGGAGGACTACATATGTATCGAATCCACAGAATAACATTTACATGGTGACTTTAGAAACATCGTAGTCCAAAGTTCATGATTTTAGAATGTGCAAGGTAAAATAAAGAGAATTCTCATGTGACAGAAAGTTATGAAGCACTGCTGTTGAAAGAATCAGTATACAATGATCGGCAAGGTTGTAAAGATTGAATTCAATTCAGTGGCATCAAGATTTCTTCTTTCAAGTTGAGTTGGATATCTGGTCTGTTCGGATGGAAAAGCATGATATCCCCATAGACAATTTCCATTAATGAAAATACAACCTGCCTTTTGCATGCATGTAGACCAGCACAAAGGACCAAATACAACTACAGCTGGAGAACAGAAAGGAGAAAATTGTTCAGGTCTTTACTGCAATTGCTGTAGTATTCGGCGGCTGCGGCTGCTCCTGCGCTCAGCTAGAGCCTGTTCTAACTGGGAGCAGATTGTCTTCAGAGTCGCATAGTTTGCTTCCAAATAGATAACATCTTTTTCAGTTATTTCTTTGTTTAGTGCTTTGGACTGGCTTTGTTTACCTACAAATGCTGGCGCTCCTCCCACGTGTTCTCGATTTAATGAAAGCTTCAGAAGAAAGGATGGATCTGCCTGGTTAAACAAACTTCTGCTACCAAGCTGCAGCACAAGGGGAATGTAGGGATTAGATGCATAAAAACATACAAAACCTAGCGCAGATTGAAACAACAAGGTACCAAAACTAGCCCTTTCATAGAGCAAACTAATGAGTATTGGGAGAATTATAGGATGCGTTCATTTGTTTCAAATAGTGATTTCTTTTTGCTTTCATTTGATTCAAAATAGTGATTCACAAAGTCGACCAATGATTTACCGAGTTGCAAATGTTGATAAATTTCTAAATTGAATTCTAACTTTAGAATTTACTTTTATGGGACAGCATGGGAGCCATGGCTCAGACTCTTTCTCATAATAAATTTTGTGAAACCACGTACTTGAAAATACTGCCCTTGGCATCAACAATTACTACATTGCATGTGAAAAAACATGAAAACAGACTGGGCATCCCTAAACCAGTCAGAAATATATGTAATACAAGCCACAGTCCAAACAGCCAGTCAAACTCTGGATTTAGATGATTACTAAATAAACTTCAAAGATAACAATCAAAGTAGTAAACCTTCAAAACCACGCATGAACTTATTTAGTACTAATTTGTTTTAACATTTTAGTAACCAATCTTTTTTTTTTGAGAAAATGCTTATATTAAACAGAGAAACATAGAGCAAGATTTAATTACATAAAGTAACCAATCTATTTGACCATAAGTGAAATATGAAATGCTTATTGATGTTCATAGCCACTAACAGATAAATGGAGTGTAAAACTAATACATACATAACCAATGACAAGGGAGTGTTTCAGGCATCTCTAACATAAAATGAAAAGGAAAGGAAAGAAGGGGAACATTTAGCTTCAAAGTGCTCTCTAGAGTCAGTATACAAGATGGGGGCCTAATAACTGGGTGATCATGGCAGCTCAGTTAAGCCATGGCCCATTAGTATCCACCCCTAACATCCACGGTCAAGAAGAAGCTGGTAATAAGAGTTATTGAGGTGTTATGCTGTTGTTCCACCAGCAAACTGCCCAATTACGGTGTCCCTGGTCATGAGGTTGTTTCCCGTTGGAATTTCCTGTAGACTGAAAGAAGGATGTGATCAGCCAGATATGAAATGTAGGCCCTTTGCTGAGGAAGTTCTTCCTATATTGAGTCATCCCACTGATGAGAAAGCTACACATCTCAGGTCCCATAACATATCAAAGTTGATAAAGAACCCTTTGAGTATCCACACATACAGTAATAACTACTATGGATTTCATAATAAAACAGGCATCTAAAGCAGTGTTGAAAAATTCGGTGATTTTTCGCGACTTTTACCCTGAGCCGACTTTTAAGCCTTAAAAAATCGCAACTTTTACTAAAAATCGCCGGTTTTTTCGAAAAAGTCGCGGTTCGACACAAAAAGTCGCAAGCATAAGGGTGCAATTTTATTTTTTTTTGGTCATTTGTGTTTTTTTGCTTGTGGAAAAGGAAGGAGAAGGGTTTGTGGTCTTCCTCAATCACTGTGGAGGCAACTTAACAACCATCATCATCACCATCAAGCAATTCTAAGTGGAGCAAGGGTTCAATTTCATTTGCCAACTGGTGTTGAATCTTCCATTCAAAGGTATGTATCTAAATCCCTCCATGTTAATGTTTATTTTCCATAGATTTTTACAAGTTTGCTTGCCTACATTTTGTTTTTTTTTTTGGGGTCATTTTGCCATGATTTTCATGCCCATAAAACAATGTAATGTTTTTTTTATTTTTATGGAACAGCAAGCTTGAGCCTTGTTGTTAATTTTTTCTCCATCCTCTTATTGTCATTTTTCATTGCTAATAATCTAATCTAGAGGTTTGGTTGTTTTTACCAATGGGCTGTTATTTTTTTCTAGTGGGGTTTAATATCGTTTTTTTGTGCCTTAGGGTTGAATTTTGAAGCTGTCAATTTCATCAAAAAATATGCCAAAGCCTTTGGATCCATTTTGGGTGTATGGGATCCCTGAAGATGGGACAAACCGACAAAAATTGAATTGCAAACTTTGTGGGGTGAATATGTCAGGAGGGATTTGCAGGTTGAAATATCATTTAGCTAAAATCCCCAGGCATGATGTTGATGTTTGTGATCATACAACCCTGGAAATTATGAGAATTGCATTGGATTCACTTGAAGCAAAGGATAAAAAGAAAGATTAAAAAGCGGCAAGGAAGGCCGAACTTTCATTTAAAAGTTCAGCGACATCTACCACAGAGGGACAGGGTAGTGGGAGGGGCTCCACAGATTCAGGTATCGGGAGTTGGAGGCTTTCACCTTTTTTTCCAGAACAAACCACCCCTGGAGCACAACCTTCCATCAGGTCAATGTTGAAGAAAAAGGAGAAGAAAGAAACAGACAGGGCTATGGGGAGGTGTCTTTTTTGGAGTGACATACCTCTTAGCATCACCAAGAATAATCCATTTTGGCAACTGATGTGTGATGCCATTGTTATTGTTGGCCCAGGGTATAAAAGCCCTACCTTTGAGGAGTTGCGGGGGCCAATTCTTCAAGAAGAAAAGACGGACATCAACTCTAGATTGGCAGAGTTCAAGAAGTCATGGGAGATCTCTGGATGCACAGTGATGTCTGATGGTTGGACAGATAGGAAGGGTAAGTCCCTTCTCAATTTCTTGGTACATTGTCCTAGAGGTACCATGTTTATCAAATCAATAGATGCATCAGCACATGTGAAAGATGCAGCATTGTTGTGTGAGTTGATGGATGCGTTCATCCAAGAGATCGGCATGCATAATGTGGTGCAAATCATAACAGATAATGCAGCTAATTATGTGGCTGCTGGTAGGTTGCTTATGGAGAGGAACCATTCATTGTTTTGGACTCCATGTGTTGCACATTGTATTGATTTGATGCTCGAGGATATGGGGAAAACCTCCTTCATCAAGGAGGTGATTGATCAAGCTAGGAGGGTCCCTAAGTTCATATATAACCATATTTGGGTTCTTAGCCTCATGAGAAGACACACCAGAAACAAGGAGTTGCGACATCCTGCAATCACTCGTTTTGCCACCAACTTCATTACTCTTCAGTCTTTGCTTCAATGTCAATTTGAGTTGAAGCAAATGTTTGTTTTTGATGAGTGGCATGATTCTACATATAGTAGGAAAGAGGATGGGAAAGTCATTGCTAGATTGGTGTACAGTGACTCCTTCTGGGAAGGAGTGGCAGAGGTGTGCTCAGTGAGTGAACCTTTGGTAAAGGTTCTGAGATTGGTTGATAGCGATAAGCCAGCAATGGGCTATTTGTATGAGGCCATGGATAGGGCCAAAGAAGCTATCCGGGTTTATTATGTAGGAAAGGGTAGCCACGAGTTTCATAGATAGATGTTATTATGGGATTTGATTGATACTCGATGGATTGGGATGCTCCATCGACCCATTCATGCAGCAACGATTTTCCTTAGCCCTGCATTTTCCTACAAATGTAACTTTGCTTCTGATGGCGAGGTGATGGAAGGGCTCCATGCTTGTCTTCAAAGGATGGTACCTGATGTCGCGATTCGCCTTGATATTAATCGCGAGATAGAGATGTATCGGGATGGTACTGGACTATTTGGCTATGAAGATGTTGTTGCTTCAAGGAACATTTTGTTGCCACGTAAGTCATTAGAATTTAGAAGATAGTTCAACTTAGAACTTTATGTTTTTAAAATTCAAATTTCAATTATGTATTTTAAATTTAAAAATTTATTTTAAAGTTCAATTATGTTTTATTTATGTTATCTTTCTTTCTTATTTGTTGTAGATGTTTGGTGGTGAAACTATGGTGCAAGGGCACCAAATTTACAGAGATTTGCCATCCGAATCCTGAGTCAAACATGTACCTCTTCAGGATGTGAGCGCAATTGGAGTGTATTTGAAAAAATACACTCAAAGAAACGCACCAGGTTAGAACTTATGAGCAATTACATTTATTGTAATTTGTAATTTATGAGTCTATGACCGTCTAATATATTATGAGCCTCAAAAGTTAAAACTCGTTAAATTTTTTATGACCCTCTTACGGTTAGAGTTCTCACGTCTCAATGACTTGGTGTATGTCCATTACAATCTTCGACTATGGTTGAAGCAAATGGATAGAACACCGGATGTGGATGCCATTTCCTTGGACAATATTGATGTATTGTCTAAGTGGAGGGTGAAGTCTGAGATGCCTATCATGGAGGAGGCACCTGCATGGTTAGATGAGGAACCCGAACAACAGCAGGCCTTGGAGGAGCAACAGGGAGAGGAGGAGCAAGAGGAGGAGGAGGAGCAAGAGCAGGAGCAGGAGTAGGAGGAGGAGTGGCCTGAAGACATCATGGAGGGTGATGTGCAAACATCAGCACAACCTTCTACACTTATTGATGCATCTACTCCTGCACACACCAGTGGTCATCCACTATCAGATGCAAGGCCTTCTACTGTCAGGGGCAGGCCTGACAAACAACCCCTTATCTTTTCTCGTAAAAGGGGGAGAGGCGGAGGCTGACATTGATATTAGATAGCTAGCTGCTAGTTTTGTTTCATTTGTCATTGTATATCAGACATCTACAGACTCTATCATGATGATGAATCATGAGATACATTTTATAATTATATATGTGATGTCATTTTGTATTGGAGAGGTCCTTCAGCATTCAATATCGACTTTGATGTATAATTTTTTATTTGGCTTCCACTAGTGACTACATATATATCAGTGATTTCTCCATATTTATGTGCCAATGTGTTTATCTGATGTTGTTGTTGCTTTATATGTTTAAAATTTTGAAAATAATGAATATATTTTGTATTTTTTAATGTTTGTCGTGGTTTTCCGATTTTTTGCCAACTTTTGCTGAAACGATTTTTTCCGGACCCTCGCCGACTTTTTGTTGATGCCGACTTTTTCAACACTGATCTAAAGATAAAAGGACAGTAAAACTTCAAAGCAGTTGTCTTAAAGAAAGTAGATGGTACTCATCACAATGAGCAATTGCTTATTTGCAGAAGCAGAAGTCAGTCCCATTGGGATAATTGTCCTCAAATTACTTATGTAACCATCGGTCACCACTAATCTCATTCATTGTAGCATAACCACTTAAAATATCTAGAGTAATGCTTATCTAGAATGCAGATGTAGGTCAAATGTATAATGTGCTTAAGCCTGAGTTTGAACTGTCACTTGTATGGCAGAATGTTATCAACTGAACCTACTACATACTAACCTTCTTGGTTTGATTTTATTATCACTGAAAGCAATGTATTTATTCCCCTTAGGCTTCATACCTCTCATCTGGCATCATGATGATCACCTAAGTCTGGGACTTGGATATTATTCATGTTCGGCATGTCTTCTATGTGTGTTTGGATTGGTATCTTGTTTTGCATTATAGTACAATTTGCCCTTAAGTATATTGTTTGTCCTTTAGTGTGTACAACTAGTTGGTATGTCCCACTCAGAAATTAGAAGAATGTCCTTTTCTACATAATGAGGAGTTGCATAAGGTTGCAGGAGCATCTCCTCTAATTAGAAGCTCTCGCTTCTGGTGTATCAAATTCTCTGTTTTCTCACCAAGGCCAATGTCCCAAAATTTAAATGTTTCCATTTCCAATCTTGCTTAGGCAGTGAGGCCACAACCCCCTATGATATGACACATACACGGCAGATTTTTCCCACAATTGCTATAAACAAATTCAGTTCCAGTGTTAACAGACAACCACCACAGTCAGCAATTCAATTGTAAACAAACATAAATACACCACAATAAAAAACACTCAGCAGAATTAACCACACAGTTCTACAATTCATTTGAAAACAAACAGAGATACCATAACAACAAATCTGCACTATTTATTTGAACAGATTGGCCAAGCTCTCAAGCCTCCATTGCATTCACAAAGCCTATGCACAGGTCTTTGGAATCCAAAACCATCCACATTACACAAATTCAATCAAAGGAGAGCCAAAGTCCCTTTGTTCATTCACAAACTTCATATTTATGGTTGTGCTCCTTGGCTTTTGGCCTTATGACTACCCTAACTATTCAAATTCCAAATACAATGATTTATATTCCAATGCTTGACAAAAATTCACTCAGCACAATAAATATTTCACTACACAATCTTTTTTTAATTACAAAATAGAGCCAAAACTAAGCACATGTAAAAAATTTAAAAATGCATAGGATAGCTACAGTTCTAGGGATGCTCCTGCATCAGACTCCCCTAGTTGAAAAATGTGATCATATTGCTCACAAGGTCATTGATAAAACAACATACATCAAATAGCTTTGTCTTTTCTTTCTTCCTTCTCGACCACATTCTATGATCCGTAAATGGTAGTCCTATGGCCCATCTGTCTCACCAACGCGGAGTGAGATCGGAAGAGCGGT
>CBVK0100387798.1:0-10315 GCA_900067695.1 Picea abies | reverse complement strand
ATATATATATAAAACTTTACTAATTTATGAGTGAATTACCACTTATATAACTAGGTGTATTAGTTTATATAAACATTATTATTAAAATGTATTGGTTTAATTTTATTGTACATATTATTTTTCATTTTAATTTTAGTTAAATATTATTTTAAATATTTTCTAATTAATGTAAAGTTAGAATTAAGGTTTTGTTTATTTTTCAATCACTATTTTGATTTTGTTTATTTAGCTACTTTTTAATCTTGAGAGTTTTAATGAATTTTCTATTTTGGTAATGGTCAATTTTGGATATGAGTTTTGTTTCTTTAATGTAATTGTGTTTTTTTCAAGGATAGGAAAACATAGTTGTGTTTGATATCGACTTCATGATATCATATCTTGATGTTTATGGAACAACCCATTTCATCATTGTAAGGTTTCCCACATGAGTAATGGATCATGTAAACACCTTTTTCTATTGTGGGATTAATAAGGTCTTTAATAAATTTTAGATGGCTTGTAATAGTGCTTAAGGGATTGAAAGTAGAACCCATATTTTACATCTTTAAAACCCTAGAAATTTTTTCTATATGTAAGGAAGGAAGAGTTTGGAATCCTCCTTGGTTTGATCTTTTCTCCTAAGACCTTTACTAATAGTTTGAAAGGCTATCACCCTTTGACACTTCTTATAACCATTGTGTTTAAATACTTTGAGAAGATACATCCTTTTTTCTTCCGAATGATCTTGATTCCTCATTTGAGATTATAAGGGATCTTGTTGCTAGAATGTTGAGAAACCCAATTTTTTTGGTGCAAGACAGTTGTGGGACTCTACATATATGTATTGTTTGGTATGAATATTTTTCCTTATAAATACCTAGTGTGCTATAGACCCATTTGGTATCTTAGTATTAGGAATGCTTTTGCGCAAACTTGATTTGAAGAGATTACAACCTTCGCATCACAGTATAATTGATCAATTTCTTGGAAGGTGAGAGAAAAATGCATTTGAACGATGCGACTGAAGAGGCCTTGTCTCTCCTTGGGTTTGTTGTATGTGTTTGATAGACTCTCCCTTCCTTTAATTAATTTAATAGTATCTCAACCGTTTTATTTGTCATGGCCTATCCATTTTTCATTGCCATACTTTGTCATGGATAAGGCAAGGCTCTCTTATTGACGTTCAATTCAACAATGTTATAAACTCTATAAATAGATGTATAGTGACACGAGGCTCCTAGTATCCACGTGCCACGTGCCCTTGGGTCTATGCAGATAGAAAAGTGGAAGACAAAGAATTGGAAATGATGAGATGCAGATCACAATTGAGACGTTGTTCACACTGACATATTTCTATGACATATTCCTAATCAGAAATAGGATCTGAGGAAAATAATTAGGAAAAACAACCTTAACTAGACAATAACAAAGTCTAATAAACCCTAATAATAATCATTTCTAGAATTTCTCCATTATTATTACATATATGTAGAGTTAGTGTATGCCATACTATTGTATGGTATGATGTGGATTCAATTATCTACATGGGAATGGTGAAGTTCCAACGGATGAGATCAGTGTTATATAAAGTATTGATTATAGTCACACATATTTTATCGAATGAAGTATTTTCTTGTAATGGCAAGGGAAAGGTTATTAATACTTTAATTAGTTTTGATTGAGAAAACGATCATCCAAACTTAATTGTTATAACTAAAAATTATTGAGCAGATAAACTAATATTTTATGGGATTTGCTTAGTTTGAAATAAAAATTTTAAGATGTACATCAACTTGAAAAATGAATAATAATAATGTGTTGTTAGATTAAGCTCATGGATAATTAGTTTTCCTCAATTCTTGTTAGAGTTTGTAATTTATTGTTTTAATAGTTTTTTTGGTCAATTTGACCTCATGTTATTTACGATGAATTTGTAATATTGGTGGTAAATTGGTAAGTGTCACGACCCTATAGAACACTTGTTCAAATATTGTGATTGTTTACCTCCTAAGGGTGTGCGACACTACGACGATTCTTACTTGGTTTTTTGGCACACCAACAATACTTTGTCCTGACTACACATCTTCACCTAGAGAATACCTATACTCCGTTATAGACTATCGGCGAGTCATGCTCCTACTCTAGTGCAACTCATGTATACTTACACAATTGTTAACAATTTAACACTTATTCATATATAAGCATACATTCATGAAAATGAGAAACCAAGAGAACAACTGTGAAACAAACGAAATACAAACACATATTTATAGTGCAAGAGACATGAATTGTGTCTAACACCTAGCTAAGTCTTTGTTATTGCAAAACAATTACAATATGAGCATTATCGTCTCGATTTACAAATTTAGCAGAGTGACACAACTTGCCTCGCCTTGCCTCACCAAGACACTCATAAGAAGATTAGACACACCAAGAGTTTATGTCACAACCATCTTCGTAACCTCCAATAGTGCACCTCAGACATGCCCACAACCATAGACTTTTTGTCCCTTCATTATTACAAACTTTCACCAAGCTAACACAAATTTTGGTTCTGCCTCACACATTCCTCCAAAATACTTGTGTTTCTAGACTTCCCCAAAACCTCCTAGAGCATCCCACTCTTGGCTACCTATCTTCCATATTAGTGACTCTTCTTTAGTTCATTTCCTCAGACTTACCTCAAAAAGTTTCTCCAAATATCTTTCCAATATTATATGCCTTCCTTTGGTTGTGTGCCCTTGCTCTTATAGGAAATATAAGGGCCACTTGTGTGAAATGCCATGTCTCTTGGGTGTGTCAGACCCCTTTCTGAATCAACACTCAAACGACTCATCAAACCCCTCTGTGCACTCGATGCACCCATCAACCATCATGTATCTTGGACTGACACGCCCCATCCTTGAGCACATGTCTCTTTCCATGTGCATTCTCTTGTGTTGATCATCATGACTCCTTGTGGGTGTGTCGACGGGTCCACTCCTTGAGCATGGTCCCAAGTTACCCTTCGCTTGCACAAACACAACCCAAGTCTCTTTCAATCATTTTAAGGTAAGTAAGGTGTTTCCCCCCTTCGTGTCGCATGTCACCCTAGTGCACCCAACATGCCTCTGCTCACACCCAAATGTGTTCGTTTTCCAAACCGATCGTTTCTTCCTTGTGCTCTTAGTTTGTTCCGTCACCAAATCTTCCCAAGGAGAGAACATGCTTGGTGGGTGTCGTGGGAGACCTTACATCCTCCCCAAATCCAAGTTGTTTTTTTTTTCTCGACAACATTCATCAATCTCTATGGTGTCTATGCCCCATCTCTGGATCTCATCACCACTCAATGATTATTGTCTCTTCAAATGTTGTCATCAAGACAAACTCCCCTTAGGAAATTACATGAGTCTACGAAGTGTCGTTGTTCTTTGAATTACTGTTGCTTCCATGGTCTGTCTTCCCATGATTTTGTGCATTGGATCCCTTTGTGACTTTGGTTTATTGGGTAGCTATTCCAATCGTCGCACCTATGTATCAAGAACTCACATATTCACGTTCAAACATTTGTTTATGTCTGCAAACTTGTCACATCTACAAATCTTCGTTTCCTCCATTCTATCAAGTCAACCACTATGTTCTCAATGGTTTTCACCAAGACACCTCCTCATGGAAACCCATTGGCCTCACTACCTCCCACTGAGATAGTGAGATGACATTCTAGAGTCTAGATTGAAGGTGAGGGGGGAAGGTTGGTTGGGCCATCTCCCTCATCTCCAATTTTTCCCAATGTGATCGACGAAGAGTCACCGTACTTCTATGTTATGTACATTATCAGTGGTACACTTGAACTAATTTTTCCTTCAAACTCCCCCATGAATCATTCTAGCTCAGGGTCATATGAACATTCACCATGTCCAAGTTTGCTAGAGGAGGAATTGACCTCTTCCTTGGTTCTCTTCCACCAAGGTTGTTGCATCTCCCTCATGCTCTCTTGGTTCATAGATGGTCTCTTCTCATGTTCAGTGAACTTCTTCAACATCCTCATCTCCGTGACTTCCTATGATCTTTGTTGCTAGTCATCAACCATCAAACATAAATCAACCAAGCCATCCACTGTCTTAACTAGATCTCCAACTATCTCTTCAACATCGACAAGACTTCATTCTACTGACATGAGCTTCTTTTCATTCTCTGCGTTAGACTATCCAACCATCACTCCACATCATCCAATTTTGTCTCCACAAGATTTCCTACTTTGGTTGTCTATAACAACCATCTGAAAGGAAGACATTGTATGCCTCCTTCCTTCCACCTTATGGTAGGAATAAAACATGGAGTCTCTCCTGATCAAATTTCAAAATTGTTCACGTGAGGAATCAATGTTTCCTTTTTCTTCCTCGTGAACTCCTTTCCCAAAACAACTTCATAATCATCCATAGGAATAATGGTGAAACTCGTCTTTCTACACTAGACACCAAGATTCAACGAGATGTCCTTGGCTACACCAACGACTATCTCTACACTTGTGTTGGATATCTTGAAGGTTGTCTGTTTTGGTTCAGATACAACCCAAGCCTTTGCACCATGTCTTCCCTTAATAAATTATGAGTCTCCCCATTGTCCACCATGGCTATCATTGACTTCTTGTTGAGTTCAACCTACACATAGAAAAGTTTCATCTCATATTTCTCTTGGCTCTACGTGGATTCACCCTCCATGACAACATACAATACCTACAAGACTCCAACATATGGGTTGTCTACCTCCTTCAAAAATTCAGCTTCTATTTCAAGGGACAATTATTTGCATAATTCTCCTTAGCACAAATCCAATACAAAATCAACTTCTTCTTTTTCACTGTGTCTGTTTTCTTGGTGATGGCTTCACTGCCCTTGTACATCTTCATTTTTCCTTTTTCCTTCCTCTTCCCCTTCCATTGTTGTTTCCTCTCACCTTGGGTGTCCTCACTATTCCTAGAACCTATCTTGGGTTCACCCTAAAATTCCAACAGTTTGTTCATTGTAGTGATCATTATTGCAAGTGTTTGCAGGTTCTATCATTGCATCTCACCACGGTTTCATACCATTCATGAAGTGGAAAAGTATTTCTTCTTCTTACATGTCTTTGATATACAATATCATCCCTGTGAAATCCTTGAAGTAGGCTTGGATATTACCAATGTGCTTGAGAGACAACAATTGATTCCTTGTGATCCATGCTTGGTTCCCCAAACCAAATTTTTCCTTCAAGACCACCTTCATCTCTACCCAGTTTTCAATCTTCTCAATTATTATCCCAGCTACTAATTCTTCCACCTAGTTCCTCCACCAAAGCTTAGCGTTTTCTGTCAAGAATATCGTTTTAGAATTCACCTTAGCTTCAGTCGAACTTCTCTTCAACTACTCCAAGTACTATTCAATGTCCCAACAAAATTTTTTGAACAACTTATCATTGCGAGTTTCGTCATCTTCATTTTTCCTTTTTCCTTCCTCTTGTACATTCACTGCCCTTGTACATCTTCATTTTTCCTCTTTCCTTCCTCTTCCCCTTCCCTTATTGTTTCTTCTCACCTTGGGTGTCCTCACTATTCCCAGGACTTGTCTTGGGTTCACCCTGAAATTCCAACAATTTGTTCGTTGTAGTGATCGTTATTGCAAGTATTTGCACGTTCTATCATCATGTCTCACTTTTCACCCACGGTTTCATACCATTCATGAAGTGGAAAAGTCTTTCTTCTTCTTACATGTCTTTGATATCCAATATCATCCCTGTGAAATCCTTGACGTAGGCTTGGATATTACCAACGTGCTTGAGAGCCAACAATTGATTCCTTGTGATCCATGCTTGGTTCCCCAAACCAAATTGTGCCTTCAAGGCCACCTTCATCTCTACCCAGTTTTCAATCTTTTTAATTATTCTCCCAGCTACTAATTCTTCCACCCAGTTCCTCCACCAAAGCTTAATAGTTTATGTCAAGAACATCGTTGTAGCATTCACCTTGGCTTTGGTCGAACTTCTCTTCAACTTCTCCAAGTACTATTCAATGTCCCAACAAAATTTTCCCCACAACTTAGCATTGTGAGTTCCGTCATATCGCTTAGGTTATTTTATCTTGATCCTCATTGTCACAACAATAGAGCTCTATTTGTTATCAAAATTTCATCTCAACAATTTTATTGTGTCATCTCGGTCCTTCAACCTCTGTATGACTACGAAAAGTGCATCCTCCACTCCCTTGAGTCTATCTTGAATGTCATTGGTCAAGATGTCGATCATCACATCTTCAGTTGTCTAAAAATCTCGAATGAATTCATTAAACCCACACTTCATCTTTCCCATCTCAAAATCCATATGATCAACCTTCTCACCATGCTGACACATTGCATCAGTCATCTGCTTGACAATATTCTCCAAGATAATGAGTTGGCCCATAATTATTCTGGTCTTGGGATCTCTCTCAGTGTCACTGTCATCTGCATGTGACCCAACCATGAATGGCCCTCCAAGTAACTTCACTTTATGTTATGACCCAAAGGGGAAATATATAGAGTTAAATATATATAATATGACCCCAAGGGGGGGAATACATGGGGCTAAATGTACATGTAATGTGTAAACATATATTTAATAAGGTCATACTAATAGTAAAGGGGTCTCATGTGAAATTGTGAATAAGTATACATAGAGATCATGTATTCATTATTGAGACATGTGAATTGTGATGTATGGATGTATTTGTTTATGTGGAGGAGGTTCTCCTATTCTTTAAGGACTTATTGTGTAACTTATCTATATTGGAGTTGTTCTCCACACTCACATTCTATACATGGTGTGTATTTATGTTCTGTTCTGTTATTTCAATTATTTCGATCATTACATTTGGAATTAGAGCATCGATCCTAGGGTTTTGCTTCCTCAAGGAAGTCATCTTGTAATTTTTCGTTATAAATTTATTTTGGGGTCACTTCAGAAAGAGAAAATTGGAGGCTAGTTAAGACATATCAATTCACTTGTGGTCCAAATGTTAGCTTATGGGGAATTGTGATTTCGGAGATACACCTTGTGGAAGATAGGGTTTTTGACTAGTCCTATAACTAGTGTCAAACTAGTGTTTCGGGTTAAAAAGTCATATCTTCTTCATAGAGGATCCAACTTCCCTGAGACCAGTTGCATTGGAAATAGGAAAATACTTTTTTTTTTTTCTAGTTTCAAAATAATATAACAAATATTGGGTGCATGGCATGCTATACAAGATCACTCTCTAGAATAGGAAAACATTCAACAAGGTTTGGGATAGTTACCATAAATTTCATTTTGCACACCCAATTTTGGTTAGACCTATGGAATTGTAGAGAAGAAATTTTAGAGTACTACAGGTCGAAGTTTCAGTATCGTAGAGGCTGAAATTTTAGAAATACATCAGAAGGAAAGTAGGCCAGGAGGACAAACTCCAAATTACGGTTTCAAAGATATGTTCACTTAATACTATCATCACTTTTGATTGGGATGTTCGATTAAGATGATTCAAAATCCATTGGAAAGAGAAAACTTAAAATATTGTATTGGAACATGGATTATACTATTTGAAATCATTATTCATAATATATTGAGGTTGTAAGTTGAGTGTTTGGGTTAGACCTCACTTAAGAATCAATGGAAATACCTAAACTTATAGGAGATTGAGATAAAGATGAAATCGATCCCGTGGAATGGTTAAGGATGGTAAAATAAAATTGTAAGGATCCTTTTCAGGAAAGCCTTAAGTTTGATGGCGAAGATTATAAGTGGTGGATAATCCTTGATGAAGATACTAGACTCAACTTCACATGGGAAGAATTTCAAAAACCCTTCTGAGATAAATGGATTAGGGATATAAAAATGGAGGAATTATATAGAATTCGAGATGAATTAAAAGAAGCAAAGGAGCATATTAAGAAGAAGGGTGAGGATCTATCTAAGATAAGAGTCGTTAATGAATGACTCATTAAGGAGGTTAAAAACTTAAAGTAAGAAAAGAGTAGCAAAGAAAAGTTGGAAAATGGTGATTGAAGGGAAGATTTGAAAAAGAAAGATGAAGGGATGAGGTTAAGAGAGTGAAAGAAGAAAAGAAGCATTCTCAAAATCAGGAAAAAGAAAGGTTATTAGATCAATAAAATACAAAAAGACTTCAAGAGAAATTTGACAAGAAGGTCGAGGAATCCCTAAATGTTGATGAGGTAAAATCAGAAATGAAATCTAGAATTAAAGAAGGACGTCAATATTTTATAAATGGGGAGACAGTGTAGCTACAAAAGGAGAAATAAGACAAGATTCAAGAAGATCATTAAAATATACTTGAAGAAGTTGAAATTCATCTAGAGGATGTACATGCCAAATATGATGGTATTATCTCCAAGACTAGAGTAATCAAAGACTAATCAAAGAGGATATATGATTCCATTGTCTATGAAAAGAAAATAGATGAAATGGGCCTACAAAATGAAGAAAAAACATCAAATGTGAAACCATATCGACACCTCATTATTAGGAAAGATTTCAGAAGATAAGAAGATCATTATCAACATTATCAAGGAAGAATATGGAATACTCATCAATATTGTTGGCTTAGAGCTACTATGATCACTAGTAAGTATGCCTGAAATTACAAAGAAAGAGTTGATGCCTAAAATTACAAAGAAAGAGAAAACTAATTAATATTATGTCTTAGATAACCCTGATCATGGAAATTAAATAAAAAAAACTCGTTTGCATACAACATTGTTTCTCAATCCTTTTGGTTTCTTCTCCTTATCCTGAACTAGATTTCACTGTGGTTCTCATCTGGGTATTCTAGGTTTTCAATTCTCTTTGTTGGGCACTCAACTCTTTTGCAATGAACCCTTCCAAAGTCAAGATCTCATCAGTTATATATTCCTTACTAGTTTTCATGGGGATTTATTATCCAATAGTCATGGTATGCTCTTTATTTCTTTTTGCAACAAGCCAAATTTGGTATTGAGAATAAGATGACAAAGCCCAATAAGCTCGTTTCCTGAAAAGTTATTTTACAGTTTTCATCTCTCTGAACCCCATAAGAAAACCTAATACTAGAAAATGGGTAGTAAATATTGTTAGTATTATGAAATCAATCTCTATATAAGACTCTAGAACAATACATATATGGATTTGATAGATATTATATGCATGCTCTGTGATCTATGATGCGTTGGTGACTCAAGTAGATATGATTAGATAAATTAGGAAAGTTAGGTAGGCTTGAGGCCCTCACATGTACCATATTGATAGGCTTGTCATCATTTTGGGTTTAAAATCATTGTTCCAAGCCTACAAATAATATGTTAGATTCAAAAGAATCCAAGTGCCTTCGTGTCATTGTTCATGTTGATGATATATTGTTGTAGATTTTTTTTTTCAACTTTTCATTTATTGAACCATTCAATTTTTATCTTCATTGGAACCATATATCTAGACAAGGAAACCTTAGACCTACGAGGAGAACCTCCAACAATGTAATGTACACATGTCATGTTTTAACAAAAATAAAGCAATATAGACAAAGGAATGTACTCTTCTATGATGCATGATGACCTTTGCATGTCGTTCCCTTTATAAAACCTCCAAATTTTCTTTCCAACAATAATATGTTAGCTTTACTTACATAGTATCATTAATGACCCTATCTATGGTGATTAATTGAATGGATTTGGATCTTACCTTTGAACTGACATTGGAGTTTTTTCTGCCTTTTCTATGACTTCTTTTGTTCAATCTACTGGATATGTGCCTTAAATGGGTGCTAGGTCAATTGGTTAAACTTCAATGGTGGTTGAAATCCAAATTTATCAAAAGAGAATAGTCCCCTAAATTAGCTAGAAAAGTTGTTATTTTTGAGATGAATCTCTCCAAGACTACTCAAACCGCCAATACCCATAGACACAGTTTTCATACAATCTCATTCTAATAAAAATTCAAGATCCTAAGGCTGGTAATATGTGCTAGATTTGAATTGATACTGTTATCATTAGAGAAATTGTTGTAGGAGAGATAGAGTGTGTGAAGGAACTGAATCTTGGTGAGACCTTTTTCAATATTTATAGATAAAGAGATAGTACAACACCACTTATGTGACTCTTCCTGTTATGGGGTTGCATATTAGACCTGTGCATAAACATGGGTTTTCATCATATTTGTTCCAAGAAGCAAGGGATAATCTTGGAAACCTTCCTTTAAAACCACGAGTCCCAACACATCATCATTCACCTCAAGCCCCAAACTGGCTTAGAGAAACCATTAGAAAAAATACAACTGCCAATACAAAAAAATGAAAAATGACACCCATTGAAATGACTACTAC
>CBVK0100387795.1:0-11544 GCA_900067695.1 Picea abies | reverse complement strand
AAACTTGTCTCTCAATGAACTAGTGAGTGTGTGTCTAAGTGAGACGATAGCCTCCTTATTTATACAAGACTAGAACATGTGGGAGTGTCCTTTCACTGGTAGGGCCGACTTCTTCTCCTGGGTGGTTATAACCACCTTTATTATATTCTGGGGCCTCTTTGATATATTCTAGGGCCAACTTCTCTTTCTGCCTATTACAATTACATTATGACCAATCCGCAAAAGGGGATTTGGTCCTTTTACAATAGCTGACATGATCAATCCCCAATGGGGATTGATCCAATGAATAATATATAAAATAATAATAAGAATACACTTTGCAGTTACATTATTTCAACAGTTATATGTAAGACATATGTTATATGTAATACATATAACATTTATGTTACATGTAATACATATAACGTATATGATATATGTATTCTCTCTTCTAACACTCTACCTAGGTGGTTTAGTACCCAAACCATGTTCTTGATTTAAAATTCCACATGAGTTGACATAATACTCCTTTAGTCCTAAACAATTTTATAATTTAAACTTAAAATTTTTGAAAATGGGTAGATATGTTTTTTTATTAATAGTTTTGTTAATAAATATTTGTTAATTATTAATAGTATGTATATCTTTGTACACATTAGTAGTCAAATAGTTGAGTGAATGAATCCCTTGTCCCACAAACAAGAGGGTCTCATATACTAATTGATATTATTATTATTAGTAGTAGTATTATTAGCTAAGTTAGAATTTAATGGTTTTTTAAAGTTAATGGTTTGGATTAAACTGGTCTTTTATTAAAGCTCATATTTATTAAGGCCATAAAATAAAATGACATAAAAATTTGATAAATCAAAATAAAAAATTACAAGATATCAATGCTTCATATTTTGTATTATTAAGATATTAATTTTTCATAACATATTAATTTTTATAAATATGTTATAAATTACTATATTACTATTAATATGATGCATTAATTCAAGATTTCCCAAATACAGTATATAATTGGAACAAATTAGAGGATGGCCTTGAATGGATCCATCAAAGAATCCCCTAGGTATATCTTAGTCTACATAAAGCATGATCAGAACCCTAGGATTTTCAATTTTGGGAACCACCAAAAATAATTTGGAGATTTTATTAATGAGATCGACTATTACTTCAAGAGGTATATCCTCGTTTTTTAATATGATTCTATTGCGTACTATATGACATTGACTATTATGCATGGGAACCCTTCTATCTACTTAACAAACTTATATGCCAACCATTCCTTGAGGCAGTCCTCGATCGACCCATCGAACCATGAGGATTTTTTTATTGAATTCATTTTTCACAAGGCTTAGGACCTTCACATTTTATAGACAAGAGATAAAAATATGAGAAGATGTTTCCCCATTATATTTTCACATCAAACATCTATTTGGTCCCTTCCAACCCCTTTTGATGTCGTTATCCCATGTCATGATATTAATGTTTATCACCAACCATAAATTTATTTTACTCCTCAACAAGGAATTGATCTTCCATAGGATACCCCACCACCATTTATTCTCTCTGTTCAACTATGCTTCCATGCCTACCTCGTATCCTAATTTTGATGTGAATTCTCATGTCCCTAAGTTTTTAAACCAATGGAGCACTTACTCCTCTTCTTATTTTAACCTAATATAATTGGATGTTAATTTTCATTTTTAATGATTCCATTCGCCCACTCTGATACCTACCAAACCCAAGGCTTCTTCGAACTTCCATCTCAACCTCCATGTAGCTACGGGGGATTGGCCTTTGGCATCTTCCAGAGAGAAACTATCATTCGAGTGAAGGGACTAGACAAGAGGATCCAGGAGCTTATATAATTTTGAACACCCTTCCACGGGTATTCTGCAACTCTAACCTTTATTTCATTTCCAATCCTCCATGCCATCCACTGCCATACCAAAGGAAAGGCTTGGACTAATGCCTTCCAAACAATGGATCCTTTTGAGGACTTCCTCAGGAGTCTGAACCAATCTTCCACTAACATGTCATGCATATCTTTGTATTTCATAACTCTTCTCCACATGGAGTTATTGTGAATAATCCTCCATAAAGTATGACCTCTAAAAGACTGTACGAAAAGAAAAAAAAATGATTCTCCATCCTCCAAGATTTTTGGGAGTTTCCACACAACTCAATTTTACCAATGGAATGCCTCCCATCCTGTGTTCTATAGATCAAAAAAATTTAAGAATAATATTTTTTTATTTTCATGAGGATTCCCTCTCGCACTGTTGTAATCAACGCCCAGTACACTCAGATACTCTCCAACACCGACTTTAGAAAAACTAATTCCCCCCCCTCAAGAGTAACTTGTTAACCCATATTGTTATCTGAGCTTCAACTTTATTATATATCCACATCCAATATACAAATTTGTAATTATTGTGTTTCAAAAGAAACCCAAGGTACTTGAATCCTATTTCTAGCATCCTTCCTTGGGAAATGAAGGAGCTCTCCAATTTTCTTCTTAAGACTGCCAAACAAGAAATGGGAATTTAAACAATATTTATCAAATTTTATCTTCATACCTGTAGATTTACAATATAGATTCAACACTTCTTTGAATGTTCAAATGTCCCTCAACATCCCTTGGGTGAAACATAACAGGTCCTCAACAAAGAGAAGGTGAGAAGTATTTTTATGTTCTGTTACCTTGACTCCTTTGAGGTCACATTTTTCCTTTCCATTTTTAGCCAACTTACTCAATGCTTCAACCACTATTAGAAACAAAAATGGAGACAACAAAGAACCTTGTTTGAGTCCACGTGATGCTCAAAAGAAGATGGATGGAGCTCCGTTGATGAGCACCATAAAGGAAATTGACTGAACACACTTAGTGATCCCATTAACAACTAAAATAACCATACCTGTTTTCAACAACGCGAGTCAGAGAAAGTTCCATCTTACTCTATCATAAGCTTTAGACAAGTCTAAATTAAGGATTGTTTCTTCATGATTGTGATGTTTGATTGAGTGAAGCGATTCTTGGGTGATTTCCACAACATCATGAATTTGTCTATGTTGAAGGAAACCAAATTGTTCTTCTTAAATAATCTCTTTAACAATAGGCTTATGTCTCCTAGGTATAATTTTGGCCACTAACTTGTAGATCACATTGCAACATGAAATTGGTTGATGGTCCCCAAAGGTAACAACTTATTTTTTGGGGATGACCCCAAAGGTAACAACTTATTTTTTGGGGATGATAGTGATGAAAATGAAACTGAAGAAACCCAATACTTTCCCCCAACTTTGCGATTCCCTGAATACCTTTACCAAATCCTCCTTTATTAAATCATAGAAACCAAGAAAAAAATGCATTGTTAACTTGTCAAGCCCTCAACTCTTACCTTTAGCATTTAACTAAGTGTGACGTGAATTTAAATCTTTGAAACCTCTTCTACCATGGAGTGATTCATTTCTTTTGTAAAAATTGGAGGGAATTTCAAGATCACCTCAAGTATTTCCTGAGTTGGGGCCCCAACGAGTTACTAAAAGAGAGATTTGAAATAGAGCACCCCCTCTTCAGCTCTTTCCTTAAAGGAATGATCTATAGTATAGTTCAAAGATCTGAATTTATAAATTGTATTCACATTTTTGTGAAAGTTCATGAATTGGTGAAAACATTTGGTGTTATTATTGTCCTCTTTCATTGAAATTTCTCACTTTTAAGATTCTAGGTTTTCTCCTTTGTTTCCAAAATCATGTGCCACTTTGATTCATATGAATGTAAATGAGCAGGATGAGCAACCGAAAGGGTACCCTCTACATTGTCTTCATAAAATTGAACAATCTTTGACTCAAGCTCTTCAGGCTAGGCCTAGGTTCTTTCCTTAATGGTTCGGTGTGGTCTTTCGAAACCAACAGGGGAACATATTGCTCATCTTTACAAGAAGCATGGGCCACACAAATAACAATGTGGAAGAGTTGTGGGATACTACAAGAGGTCTTAAAATAGCTCTAGAGCAGGGCTTTCACAAATTTATTGTGGAAGGTGACTCGTAAGTGGTTCTCAACCTCTTCGGGAAAATTATGAATGGAGTGGATCTAGAAATTTTTTTTCCTTGTTGGCAACTATCTTATGGGATCAGAACAATTGTGGTGCTCATCCGACCCCACCAAGCTCTCATCCCCTTGCATGTGAGAGGAAAAGTGAATCAGATTGCAGATGATCTTGCCAATATTGGAACTTCCTTGGAGGGACTGAACCTTCTCTGCCAAGCTTCCACCCACTAGAGGCATCCCATCCTCTTGAGATGCACGAAAATGGCTTTGGCCATCAACAGTCCCCCAGATGGGGTGATAGTGCAGAACAAGTGTCGCATGGAAATGAATGGAGATGGCCAATGAGGCATCAACCACGTGATAGGCGCGTGTCCCTCTCTACCTCCCACACCATGAATTTAAAGCAACTTCATTGCTACCAGAGTGCCATTAATCCTAGTGCACTCTGGTTTGGCCTCCTGTCCATTCGATGGATCTGCCATTAATCTTATCATGTGTGTCCTCTCCTCTTAATGACCTTTACATAATGAATTTTACCAGCCTTGCGCTCATCTCTATTCATTTCTAGTTGAGTCCACCCGTATTCTGTGCCCTCCTTTGGTTCTCATTGGCCTTCTTCACCTTCTCCCTATGTCTTCTTGCCTTTTCTCTGCTTCATCTATGCCGAGACTATGAGGGAAGTCCAAACGTGACTCGAATTGGAAACAAAATCGTCCGCGTTTGGAAATTTGACCCCCACCCACCCCTGCATCCTCACACAATTCATCAACCTCATCGCCAACATCTTTGAAGTAGTCCACCCATAGTCTCAACGGTATTCTGCCCCTCTTCTTTCCCTATGCATGCAAAATCGAATGGTCCGACCTCTTGGGAAAATCACTAGGCTTCAAACCAGGGCCAATACTAGACTTGGCCTCTGCTTCACAACCAACCCTAGTCGCTCCTCCCAATTCTCCTGAGAATTTTGCACCTGAACCTTTTCCAGTGCATTTTCCACTGGTCCAATCTCCACATGAAGGTTTCCTTGGTAGCTGTGGACAACATCAAGAGCAGCCCCAGTCTTTCTCAGACTGTGCCACCTGGGCAAATGTACAAGACAACCTTGCAATTCTGCAAGTCTTGGTGTTTGAAGTGCATAAAGAAGTGGAAGACCTGAATTTTCGTTTGGAAGTATTGGAAGTGAATAGGACACAAATACTAAAAATATTTCCATCTTTGCATGGATCTTGCCACTTCTCAAAGGCGACATCAAATGCATTAGGGGACGAACAATTGATACTAGTCCCAGCTCCAGACAGGTCTTCGGTGGAGGATGCAACACCATACTCGGATCCAACGCTCAAGGCCACCTCCTTGGACACAATGCCACGTTACAATCCCACAACTTGAGCAACACAGGTGTCAGTCTGCATGGACTGCTGGTTGTTTTGATTACATTTTGTCACTTGTCACTTTTAGTTATAATTTGTTATGTTTGTGTTACATCAGTATTAGAGGATATAGTACTCTGAGTGAATCGGTTTCCCTCATGGGGCGATTCTACTCTAGGTGTTAGACGTTGTCTTAGGATTTTTTTTTTTGTTACAATGGTTTTGGACCTGGGAGGGTGGCTGAATTGGTTTCCCCATAAGGAAATTCAGTGGTTACAATATAAGATAAACTATTGCTGCTATCATTTTTTATTTTGAAAGGATTTTTATAGAAACTTACTTAAAAAAAACAAATGTGATGCATTAATTCAAGATTTCCCAAATATATTATATGTATTCATTTAAAAATAAAGTGTAAAACCCCTTGCCAATTTGTATGGTTAATATGATTCATTATTTAATATTTAATAATATTAAAGTATGGTATATATAATGGAACACTGCTCAAATTATTTATTTTATATAATTAATATAATCCATTATTTGAAGAGTTCAAAAACCTTTTACTATTTTATATTTTAAATATGATTTATTTATAAGGGGCAGCACATGTGCATGGGAGTCTTTGCAGTCTCACAGTAAATCTACTTTCTTCTTATGCTTGTGGTTTGGGACGTGTTTCAAATAAATTTTTTGGGGCTTATTCTCTTTGGGAAGGTGTAAAAATAGCGAGAGAAAGGAGGATTCCTGAGATTGCTATCCTTGGTGATTAAATGATGCTAACTCAAGCTATTATCAAGAGATCCATTGTCGAAAATATTGTCTTTAATGGAATCATGTGTCAATCCCTTGATCTTCTTGATAAGTTTGAGCAGGTCTCCATATTCCACATTAGACACAAACATAACTCTTGTTCCAATTACTTAGCTAATGTTGGGTCTAGGTTCAACAAGGGAGAATTTTTGAAATGGCGTAAGGCGCGTTCTTCCCATTTCATAATTTCAATTCCTATGGATTTACTGACGTTGGAAAAGTGGCATGGTGCAGGCTTGGGAAGTTGGGTGCCCAGGTGGCTCACATATATGAACATGAAAGGATTTGAATTTAGTGTTCACTGCAATCTGTGTGAAGGGAGTTTCATATACAAGATGGATTTTGCAATGAATTCCATTTATTCTTCAAGAGGTTTGGCTATACAATGCTCTGCTCTGTGATGTTTTTCGTGGATTCCTCTAGTTATTTGTTGTTATTAGAGCACTTTCATCTACATAAGTTTTGGGAATTTATTTTCAGGGTAGAGACATCTACCGTTGACATATTGAAATCATAAAGATATGTCATTCGGCGGGTAAAACTACAGGTGGCGAATACTACACCCAAGAAACAAAGAGAATTTCATGGTTTACTTGAAGAAAATGTTTCACCTTATTGAAAATGTATTAAACCCTTATTGATACCCCTTAAAGCAGTACAACATCAGAAGGAATATGTACATCACCATCACTCCCACATTCTGTCAGGTATATAGGGAGTCCCCTAGGTCTCTTGAAACCAACTATAGATCAGTCTATTAATCTCCTAACTTCTATAGTGGCATTGATAACAACACTCAGGAAGACTATTCTCTAGTACTTGGGTAATCAGGTAGTATGGATAAGGGTATGGTTGATCCTCCATAGTTGGTTCTCTGAGATATTCAGAGGAGCACTATTCTTCAACCCTACATGTTTAATAGAGAGATACAACACACGGAAAATCCTTGTCGATAGGAACCTTGCAAACCCTAATTGTGGGGAAAGGAATAGAATAAAACAATAATAGTAAGGCACTTTTGTCATTCAATCATGCTTCCTACATCCTGGTTGCAAAATTCCTATAGAATTTTCCATGTTAACAATTTGGGCATTTTTTCACTACAATATTCTCCAGGCTTGAGTATATAGTGGTTCCTCTGGCACCCTTATTTGATACCTATTCCATTGGATTCCAATATTCTCCCTAATATCGATGGTACCTATCACTTGCAAGAATTTTGTTTTCCATGGACCCAAACACCCTTCCTAACACCCTTATTTTCCACCTATCTGTTGACTTCCTCTCTTTTCCCCATCCACTGTTATACCCTTCATCTATAATCCTTTTTTCTGTGAAGACCCACCTACGCAATTTTTTCCTCTACAATAATTCTCTCTCCCACAACCAGGAAGTCAATGCTTTGATTTATGAGAACACAAAACACAAGGAGGAAATCAACTCCATTACTACCAAACTTGTCTCCCTCAATTCATCCATTGAGACCCTCAAGGGCCAACATATCTCCCTCAAGGACCAATATTCCACCATCAATGACACACCTCACAAATTGTTGATTCCATCTCTAAACCTTACCTCCTTGAAAGAAACCTTCCAATCATGAAGACGTCGACTCTTCCAAATACCAAGACTTTCTTTCCAATCACCCTCAACATGAAATGTCTTCCCAGATTCGAGGCAAAAAAATTTAATGGCCTCGTTCCCAATGGATGGGTCACTCAAATGGAACATTATTTCTCATTGCATGGAATCACTTATGAGTTGGAAAAACTTTGTTATAGTGTCCTCTATTTGGATCCCAAATGTTTTCATTGGTGATAACAACGTAAACATTCACACCAAGGGTATGTTTCTTGGATGCATATTATGACCAATATTTAAGAATTCTATGACATTGATACAAACCATTGGATTTCATCCTTTAGGCCATTGAAAAATAATTCCCTCAAGAAGGCACCTAACATGCCCTCTGTTCTGAAATACAATTCCCCAAGGGAGGTAATAAATCCTTCCATTGCACTAGACAATTTCAACTTGGTCAAACTGCCAAAATGGTTTGTATCAGTGTCATAGAAGGATTTATTACCTCCCTTGGGGACTTGTATTTCATAATAGAGGGCATGTTAGGTACCTTCTTGAGGGAATTCTTTGTCAATGGCCTAAAGGATGAAATCCAAGCCTAGGTCATAATGGATTTCTGCTAGACTTGCTTCAAAACTAATAAACGTTCCAAGGAAGCACAATGGGTTGTCTCTTCTTGGCACTAAAAATCCTCTTTTATTCCTCATAATAAACCTCTCAATATTTCCCCTCATACCACTCCTCTAAAGATCCTAAAATTAATAGAAGCATAAATGCGTGAACGTCAATGTAACAACCCCAACGTTACGACTACAAGTGAAGCAGAAGGTAATTTTTTTTTTGGGGGGGTTAAAGGTGAGATGGCGATGATGAAAATAGCTTAACCACTTAACTGACGATGAATGCAAGCACACAGTCCATGAAACCAGAAAATAAGACTCCACACCCTGACATAAGGGCTACTGGGCTAACATGTGTAGAACAAAAAGGAGAAAATACTACCCGCCTGACGCAAACACGATCACGCCTACAAGCCAAGGGACAACATCCCCATCTTGACACAATGAATTTGACGAATGAGACTAGAACCTCAAGGCGCACTAACCTAATGCCTGAAGGTGTTCAATTCAGTCTCCGAAGCAACTTACAACGCTCGACGACACTCACACGGAAGGCACCGACTCTAGCCAAGTTATCATTTGCTGCTATCCAATAGGGCACGCCTTGATCCCCTCATCCGGAATCATGTCATCCCTAGATGATAGATGCATCAATAACCGGGGCACAACCCATCCCAACGGGACCAAGGATTCAAGAAAATTGAACGTGCTAGAATGCGAAACAAAAGACAAGAAGACTACGCCCACACCCCAAGCATTTGGTTGATGCGACTCAAGACAACGTTACTCAAAGAATAAAAATGCAACTGTTACATGACTTCACCAACACCCCATTCGTTCATCAAGTCTAAACTTGTCCAATTTACCATTTAATTAACATTACTTAAAATCTAACTAGCCTGCCTAAATTATAAATTAGCCATTTAGTTGACAATAAAATAGACATTAAATACAACCAATTTAGCAAGTCTAACTACCATTTTCCATCATTACCATCTAATTGACAAATCTAATTTAATTAATATTTGAACCATAAACTACAATTACCATCTAAACTAACATTAATAAAAATCAATGGAGCAAGTTTGAATTAAAACAAAAGGGTCATCAATGTACCATATAAAGTGACCTTAAATGCAAATCAAGTCAATACTAAAATTGTAATTATAATTACATTCTAATCTAACTGTTTAATTGTTAAGAAAACTAGATTTACAAGTCTGGTTTGAGTGAAACCAGGTTGTCTACTCATTAAATACTTTCTAATCATATTAAAGGCTACTCTATCCAACTAACATTGTCAATAAAACTAACGACAACCCTTCCAAGTAAAACTGACAAATTATAAAAATATTTTTATTTCTATACTATCTCCCAAGGACAATTCTGGCTACGCTAAGGGCATACGGTAGTGGACTTATCACAGGCATTGGTCCAAGTCTAACATTTACATCGCAGAATCTATATCATACATGATAGATAAAACATTACACCATTAATACTCAAAACGTGGTCAGACAACAATCTCTGTCAGTAATTAAAAGGTCGCTGCCTTGCAACCTGTAACAACGCTATCAGATAAAAGAAAAATGCTGTCAAGAGAAGGTAGATATAACTGCACTGCCATCAATAAAACTGTAACTGCCAGCAGCTGTAGTCAGATTTCCAAATAAGGAGGACATGGTACCTTACTCACCACAACGTGAATATAAGATCGTTTTTCTACACAGTCGAATGTATAGGTATGTTGAACGGTCTAGGGAAAAACTCGTGGGCAAGGGACACAACTTTCACAACATTTATATGGTTACAATTGCTGGGGTAAGGTGTCACAACAATTAAGTAGTTTACAATTCGCAGAGGTAAAGGTATATACAACAATGTCATAGTTTACAATTGCAGAGGTAATGGTATATACAACAATTACATAGTTTATAAATCGTAGAGATAAAGGTATATACAACGATTACATAGTTAGGGATCGAGATGCTTAACAAAATTTAATCATCCTTTTCTAAATACCACAAAAGAGATTTAAGAGAACCCACTCTCTTTTAAATTGAATTGACATGGACTAGCTACAACCAATGATAAGCTATGGAATTAAGTCTATTCTCCTTCAACACTTTATAATGGCCAAATCCGAGGCAACCAAAAAAAAGAAAAGCATAGGGATACATTCACCCTCCAGGTAGTATTGCTGAGAAAAACAAATGTAGAAAAAGGCACAAATGCAAACGAATGTTTCGTTTTCAGTCGAGGGCCTTCCAATGCGTGAAGGGAATAGTCCAACAACAAATTTTAGAATAAAATTGAACACACAACAATTCGTTGAATAAAATGAGAAATGCAACAATATCTTAAAGGGACAATTCTTCCACAATGCTGAGTCACTCGGTAGGACATAATTTATCATAGAGGCATTCACATTAGTCACAGGGATTATACTAGGGCATAAGTATTTTGTAAGCGAAGATAAATCATCCCAATAATTGTAGAAATGACCATTCCAAGAAAACGCAGAAGTCGGTCATATAAAAAAAAACGAAGAGATCAAGTCAACAACGCAGAGGTCATGCCAATCGCAAGAGGGAACAATGAAATCAACCAGTCAAGGGAAAATATGGAGGTATATGGCTTGAGAGGATCGTCCTATGCTCATCATCCACGCACAGAAAAGCAGGGCGTTGAGATCCATAGGTCTATTAACATTGAAGCAATGACTGTAGATCAAGCTCCCGACCGACTGATTAGGCGAGGACTGATGAGCTAGGGATGAAAGGAAAAATCAAGCACAACCTTCACAAATCAATACACCACAGGGCAGTCAAGACATGCCCAGAAACAAAGTCCATGTGAGTCAATCAATCATCAAACAAGGCTAAGAAAAATTTCAGTCATCAATTTAGACAATCAGTTCACTTACCCAATTAAACATGCATATCCAAGCATAAATCCTACAACAATATACCATACAAAAATGAAAAGAGTGTATTGTTGCACGATCGCCCGCTCTGAGTGGATGTCCCACGCACTCCGTGCAACTCCCTCTTGTCGACCGGTGAGACTTCACCGGTACCTCCCAACCAATGCTAGGGGTACTCTTTTTCCCCCTT
>CBVK0100387791.1:0-28259 GCA_900067695.1 Picea abies | reverse complement strand
CGGTCTGCTGAGGAGCTTTTTCCAGAAGAAGATGGGCACATTCCCCCAGGTGTATCCATCCGGGGTCCAGATTCATCAGCAGAGGGGTCTAACAGATACTAGTACTGAGGACTAGAGCAGGGTGCATCATTTGGGACATTTTCCAGGCCATTCTAAAAAGTATATCTCCCAGGGAGAACTTTCCAGACTTCCAGCAGTTACCGTCAGAGATGCCATAGTCCCAGTGCATCCATTGATTCTACAGTGCTCCCATATTTTGGGTATTATCTTTTAGTTGCTTGTTTGTATTCCGGCTAAGATCCTTTGTCTGTTGATCTAGTCGAGTATTGTCAGTTTATTCAGCCGCATTCGACCATTTTTTAATCCACGGAGATATCATAATACAAACTTTGCAGTCCTTTGTCGCATTTATTATTTGTATGATCATTTATATGTTGTAAACCATTGATCCTACACACACATTAGCAGTGTTTCCTAGACTAGCCAAGTCAGGAACATTACAGTGGTATCATAGCTTTAGTCCTGCTAGCCTGTGACTAAAGACAATGAGTGTAGTAGAAGACCCAGAGGGCCATGAATGCGTAGGTGACGAATATGTCACTTACAACAGGCATAGAGAAAGAAAGAATAGGCCTGATTTTCCCTCTTTTCCTCCTAGCTTAGAGGAAGAGGAAGAGGCACACAGAGAAGCAGAGAGAAGGGCAGAGTGTGAGGTTGAGCGTGAGGCTGAGCGCGAGGCTGAGAGCGAGGAAGAGAGGATACTAGGAGATAGATATGAGTGACCAGAGGGCAGTGACAAGGCCCCCGTAGATCCAGAGACATCTTTCATGCAGGTTATCAACGATATGTTAGCTAGTCAACGGACCATGTCTCAGTCCTTGGCACAGGTGGTTGATAGATTGGCTAGAGTGGGTACCCCAGACACACAAGTCTCGCATGCAGCGCAGGGGAACTTAGGAGCAGGCAGTAGACCCTAGTCACCCTCTCACACATACACCTCTACGCGTAGGATTCCCATACCCTTGTTTCCAAGTTTCTAGAGGGCACCCCCGGTAGAAACACCGCCACCGATAGCACAGAGGCCACCCACTCATGCAGATGACATTGCAAAGTATAGGAGGGAGTACACAGCAATGGGTTGTGACTTCCATCAGGACATGACCTTAGTCGAGTACTGTGGACTCAGACTCAGGAACCGCCCCAAAGAGCCGTAGAGGGGAGGACCACAACAGCAACAGGGGCATAACCTCGATTTCATATGAAAAGTTGGGAAACTCACCATCCCTTATTTCGATGGATCGTCCAAACACACCGCCAGAGCTTGGGTACAGAAGCTAGACACATATTACAAGCTCAACCAGATGACCAAGACAGAGGCCATCAGTTTCACGACCTTACACTTGGAGGGTGAGGCACACAAGTGGTAGTATCATGGACTAGTGACATTGGGTCACAGTCGCATCACCTCCTATAGGGATTTTACAGATAGGCTCATGGAAAGGTTTGAAAGGAAGGATCTTGAGATACACTTCATGGATCTATCCCAGTTGAGACAAACTGGCACAACAAAGGCATTCATCACAGAGTTTCAGCAAGTAGTTGTGGCAGTGACAGATATAGCAGAGCCTAGGTTGATCATGCTATTCACAGAAGGACTCATAGAGCCTCTGAGAGGATGGGTGAAGGCATACAGACCTCCCACTTTGCAGGATTCCATCCTTCGCACTCGAGATCTGGAAAACTCAGTGCCAAAGACTAAAAATTTCTCCAAACCATTTGTGCCCCAAAGGGATCGAGACAGGAAGCCATTCCAGAGAGAATGGAAGGGAAAGGAGAAGTTGGATGATGAGACTAGGTGAGAGCTTATGAGGTAGAAGATTTGCTTCAGCTGTAGAGATCCGTGGGTCCCGGGCCAAAGGTGCATGGGCAAGGGAGAGATTCATTATATTGAGGTAGCATCAGACAACGTGGATAGTGAGGAGGAGGAGCAAGACAGTGGATCCACTAGTTCAGAGGAGGAGTCAGCACCAACAAAGGAGCAGCCTACCCATAGACCACCAACACCGACAGGAGCCCATCCTCCAGTAGTCCCACAACCGCCAAAGCAGGCTAACAGGAGGAAACCAACAAAGGGAGGAGTCATAGCGACCTTTTCTAGTGTTCCAAGGTATGATACCCTTTGTATCAGAGGGATTATTCAGGGGCAACAGGAAATTTCTCTGATAGATGGTGGGGCCACCCACAACTTCATCGATGCTTCACTAGTATCGAGATGGGCACTTCAGACAGAGGAGTTTGAGGGGTTTGATGTTGCGGTAGCAGATGGCCACACAATGGAGTGTCTAGACAGAGTTCCAAACTTAGAGATGAAGTTAGGAAACTACACAATGAGAGACACATTTTAAGTGGTTGACCTACCGGACACATATGTGGTGTTAGAAGTTCAGTGGATGATTACCTTGGGAAAAATCACTACCAACTACCAAACATTGGAAATGGGATTCAGAGATCAGGCTGGGAAGAAGGTTGTTCTAAGAGGTATGTCAACAGGAGCACCCAGGATAGTTTCAGCCAAGAGGATGGAGAGGATATTCAGACATGGGGAGGTAGCATATGCCGCAGAATGCTTGATCGCTACTCAGAAGGATTCAGAAGGTCGACAACAGTACCATACAGAAATCAAGAATTTATTGGGACGATATCAGCAGGTCTTTGAGGCAACTCCACCAGGGAGACCACCTGACATGGGGTTTGAGCACACCATTGAGTTGGAGGAGGGGTCCAAACCTATGATCACCCCCCCTATCGTCATCCTAGGAGGTTCAAGGATGAAATAGAGAAGGAAATCAAGGAATTGTTGGTGATGGGACACATCAGACCTAGAAACAACCCATTTTCTTCTTCAGTTGTCTTAGTTTTGAATAAGGATGGCACCATGAGGATGTGCATTGATTACCGAGCCTTGAACAAGAAAACCATCAAGAACTAGTACCCTATCCCATGCATTGACGAGTTGATGGATGAAATGCATGGGGCAGTTTTCTTCTCAAAAATTGATCTACGCTCTGGATAAAATCATATCAGCATCCGAGAGCAGGACATAGAGAAGATGACATTTCGATGTCATTTTGGACACTTCAAGTTCCTGGCTATGCCATTTGGTCTAACTAATGCACCCGCTACACTCCAATCTTGCATGAACCATATATTCAAGGATCAGTTAAGGAAATCAGTATTGGTTTTCTTCGATGACATCTTGATCTATAGTCGGTCATGGCAAGAGCATATGACGCACTTGGATGAGGTATTGAGCATCATGGAGGCACAGTCATTATATGCCAAAGAGTCCAAGTGTGAGTTCGATATGACAGAGCTGCTTTACTTAGGCCATATCATCAGTGCATAGGGGGTACAGGGGCACCAAGAGAAGATCAGGACCATTCTAGATTGGTCGATGCCCAGGAACGTGACATAATTGAGGAGCTTCTTCGGGTTGTGCAGCTATTACAGGTAGTTCGTCCAGGGTTTTTCTCAGCTTGGAGCACCACTGATAGATCTTACCAAGTATGGGGCCTTCATATGGACCGCGAAATCACAGGAATCCTTTGATCACATGAAGGAAGTCATGGGAACTTGTCCAGTGTTGGCACTACCAGACTTCACCTTGCCATTTGTACTAGAGTGTGATGCATCCGATGAAGGGATCAATGTAGTTTTGATGTAGTTTTGATGCAGGGAGGAAACCCCATTGTATTTGAGAGTTGAAAGCTTAGTCAACCTGAGAGGTTGTACTCCATTTATGACAAGGAAATGTTGGCAATCATGCATGCCTTGACCAAGTTCAGACAATATTTGATGGGCAGCAAATTCGTGGTCAAGACCGATCACAACAGTTTGAAGTATTTCCTTGAGCAGAAGGACCTCAGTGATCGCCAATAGAAATGGGTGACGAAGGTACAAGAATTCGACTTTGACATAGAGTATGTCAAGGGGAAGAAGAACATTGTGGCCGATGCAATATTGAGAAGACTTGTGACATGTTCTTTGATGGAGATTTCAACACATTGGAAATCCCACTTGTTAGTGGAATATTCCAAGAACAAGTTCTCTTGTGAGGTGATGGATGGGAAGATACAGGATGAACGATATAGAGTCATTGATGATGTCATATTTTACAAGGATAGAGTCTACTTGGTGCCAGATTCAGTGCTCAACAAGAAGATCCTTACCGCAGTTCATGATTCACCTCTAGTAGACCATTAGGGGTTTTTCCAAACCTATAGACAGATCAAAGAGAGGTTCTCATGGAAGGGCCTCAAATAGGAAGTTATGAGACATGTCAGTGAGTGTGTGACTTTCCAGCAGAACGAGTCAGAGCATGCTCTTCCAACAGGGCTACTTCAGCCACTCCCCATTCCAGAGCAGAAATGGGAGAGAATATCTATGGACTTCATCACAGGTCTACCCAAGGTCCAGGGTAAGGACTGTATCTATGTAGTGGTCGACAGATTGACCAATTTTGCTCACTTCTATGCCATAGCGACAGAGTATAGCGCAGTTCAGGTAGCCGAGATTTTCTTCAGGGAAGTCTTCAGACTTCATGGGTTACCGAAGAACATCGTCAATGACAGGGATAGTCAGTTCATAGGGACATTTTGGAGAGAGTTTTTTCGGTTGGTGGGGACAGAGTTGACAATTAGCACCAGTTATCACCCTCAGACAAATGGGCAGACCGAGATTGTCAACAAGTGGGTTGAAGGGTATTTGAGGAACTATGTAGGAGGACAGTGGAGAACGTGGGTAAAGTGGTTACATTTAGGAGAACATTGCTACAACACCACCTTCCACATGTCCATTGGTATGACACCCTTCCGAGCATTGTACGAACATGATGCTCCCACTTTGGTAGACTTGGTATTTGGGGAGAGTAGAGCTCCCAAGGCCAAGGATTGGATCATAGAGAGTCAAGAGATTCTCAATTTGTTGAAAGAGAACCTGCAGACGACGCAAAACCGACAGAAGATAAGTGCAGACGAGCACAGGATAGAGCGCATCTTTGAGGTTGGAGATTTGGTTTTCTTGAGACTCCAACCCTACAGACAGTCATCTTTGAAGAAGAGTGGGGCCAAGAAGCTCAAGCCCAGATTTTATGGTCCTTATAGGATCATGCGCCGAGTAGGTGAGGTTTCTTATGAGCTAAAGATTCCAGAGGGGAGAAAGATTCATAACGTGTTCCATGTGTCTTGCCTAAAAAAGGCAGTGGGACAATTCATTAGAATATCAGAGGAGCTTCCCCCATTGGATGAGGAGGGACAGTTGGAGTTATTTCCGGAGGAGGTTTTGAAGTTCCGAGAGCGGAAACTGAGGAGAAGGTTCATCAAAGAGTGTTTGATCATATGGAGAGGGCTTCCAGTAGAGGATGCTACTTGAGAGAGCGAGCAGGTGTTGCAGCACCCTGAACTGGTATTGCTTGAGGACAAGCAATTTCAGGAAGGGAGGACTGTAATGTCCCTTTCCAAATAGGAGCTCCACAGAGGAGGCTTAATGGTCTAAACTTCCCCGTTAGACTATAGCCAGGGCCAAAGAGGAGTAAACAGGGTTACTAGAGGTCACTCCAGTCACAGGTGTTATATTCGGAAAGTGGCATTGAGCTAAAAAGGGTTGAAAGCGCTTTTAATTCAATATGAGCTAAAAAGGGTTAAAAGCACTTTTAATTCAATATGAGCTAAAAATAGAAGTCAACAGTGAATTAGGGTTTCAGCAATGATTTAGGGTTTTGGAAGTCAACAGTGAATTAGGGTTTCAACATGATTTAGGGTTTTGGAAAGCTATAAAGGAAGGGTCAGCGACCTAATTCATTATTATGCAGATTATGACTTGTCATTGAGGAGAAGAGGCGCATCTCAGGAGAGACAGTTCAATGGATTCTAGGAGGAAGACACTAGTGGTTGATTTCGATGTTGAGAGACACACCCTAGTCACCAGGAAGATCACTCAGGTCTTCCATCATTCTTCAGCAGCAGTTAGACAGTGTTCAATGGCAAGGGTGCATTAATCCAGACTGAGGGCGCAGCTTCTGAGAGGGTTTTTACTCGACTTATCCCATCCAGGGAGAATTTCGAGATTTCCCTCTAACCCATTTGAGAGGAGGGCAAGGCGCATATTTTTCCTAGTTCCTCATCTGATTCTGACAAAGGAATCAGCTGGGACGCATTTTCCATAGTTGGGCGTGCGACACTTTTGGTGGGCACATTTAGGGTTCCAGAGCGAGTAGCAGACCAGATTCAGGGAAACCCTTCTAACCCATTTCCCAGTAGACCAAGGTGGTTATTTTGAGACATATCTCGTCCGATTCTGACGATGGAATCACTAGGACGCATTTTTCCAGAAGAAGAGGGGCACATTCCCCTAGGGGTATCCATCGGGGGTCCATATTTATCAGCATAGGGGTCCGACAGATACCAGTACTGAGGACTAGAGCAGGGCGCATCATTTGGGACAGTTTCTAGGCCATTTCAAAAAGTATAGCTCCCAGGGCGAACTTTCCAGACTTCCAACAGTTAACGTCAGAGCTGCCATAGTCCCAGCGCATCCATTGATTCCGCAGTGCTCCCATATTCCGGGTATTATCTTTTAGTTGATTATTTGTATTCTAGCTAAGATCCTTTGTATGTTGATCTATTTGAGTATTGTCAGTTTATTCAGCCGCATTTGGCCATTTTGTAATCCACAAAGATATCATAATACAAACTTTGCAGTCCTTTGTCACATTTATTATTTGTATGATCATTTATACGTTGTAAACCATTGATCCTACACACACATTAGCAGTGTTTCTTAGACTAGCCAAGTCAGAAACATTACGTTAACCTTCTTGATTTACAGTGTTCTTCGAATTTGCAACAAAACAAAATTTCTGAATTTTAAAATAGTCAAAGGATAGTTTGACAAATGTCATTACAAACATCTCATTGCAACAATTTTAATTTCACAATACATTGTTTCTATGCCTATGCTTCTTCAAAATAAAATGTGTTGTTGAAATGGCCAAAGGTAAAGTTGTGTTCAAAGACCAAGTTCAGAGAAACTTTAAAAAATAAATGTGTGGTCAAAAGTCAAGTTAGACAAGGTCTGAAAATAAGTAGCCAAAAGCCATCTCAAAAACATAGTTCTGATACCAAATAAAATGAATTAAGTTCATTTACTAAATATGAAATAAACAATTTGGTTCATAAAATATATATCCAAAACAAATACGATAACATAAAAATCTCATACAATTGAAAATATGCATTAACTATGTAATATGAGAGATAGATCATCATTTACAATGACATATGTGACGGTATTTATACACATTGACAGGTTACAAATAAAATGTTGCAATGAAAGGTTATCACCTTCAATTACGATGTCTTTAACTTAGTTATTATTATTATTTATATTTATCGTATATTTATGTTATTACACAATGATAGTGTGGAGAGGTTGAATAATACAACCCTGTTGTATGTGTCAAAGAGGACTTGTTGGTGTTGATGCTAGCTTGTTGAGGATTTTTGGTGGAGTGACCTAATTTGTTTGGGAGTGAACCTTAACTAAAAGTTGATCATTAAGGTTTTTCTATGGCTTATGTAATTAGGAGTTGAGAACACTTACTTGTATCAACTTTGTCATAAAGTTGTGTTGTGTACTTGTGTTTCATCTTGTGTGTGTGTGTGTGTGTGTGTGTGTGTGTGTGTGTGTGTGATGATGATGATTAAAGTCCAATGAGACCAAAATTGGTCTATCGAATCTTAAAAACAGTAACAAATTACTTAGATTTCTTTAGAGTTGTATTTCTATGATCGAAAATATTTAAGAGAAGTGTTTCAAAATCACTATAGTTTTGATGACTTAGGAGGTTAATGTTGATTTTTCTGATTCTCAGATCCTTATAGTTATTGCCTTATGATTTCAAAACAAGATTCACTTTCATACCACATTTATCATAGAATAACTATACACTAAAAATCTCAACTATAACATTGCAGTGAAAATGACAAGATCTAGAAACATTAACCATGCACAATAGTCACAAGAACACAAGAATTTATCCTGGGAAACCCAACCTTGGGAGAAAACCCAACAAACTTCTTATAGAAGAATTAAGTCCAAGATATTACTAGTACATCACCATCATCAGATCAAGATACGATACAGAGAATGTCCTCCCCAAGCCTAGCGTCTCCAAGAGCTAGCATCTCACTAGAATAGACAAAATATAACCAAGAGAGAGCTTCTCCAAGTCTGGCGCCTCTCCAAGTGTGGCACATTCACCAAGATAGCCAAAACACCAAGATATAGCAAAAATACCACAACTACAGCTGACAACTACAGATGACAATTTCCTAGTCTGCACTGCAGAAAGAGAGATGTCTATGTCCAAATGAAATGACCCTACATGTATTTATACTTGTCCAAGTGCTTGTCATTTTCCTGTGGAGTCGACTTCTCATTCTAGGTCTTCAATTTCACTTTATTTCTTTCTGTCTTTTACTGGTGGGGCTGACTTGTCTTCCTGGATATTCAATTTCTTCTTGGAGATTCTTTAATGGTCATATGGGTCTTCTTGTACTTCCTTGTGGAGAATGACTGCCCGAAGTTACAAAACTTCAACACTCCCTCTTAACAAGGGAGACATTCTCCATACTTGGATTTATTCTGTCATAAAAAAGTTGTCCTTCATCCTAGGTTATGTATTCTTCTTTGACATGCACCCAGTTGATGTATACTTCTCCCACATAACACCTAGTTGATGTATGTTTCTCCCACATAGCACCTCAGGTCTCTGTCAGTCCTTATCAAGTCACATGATCAAGGATAGAGATCACACCTGGGCCATTCTCCTTAGCCAAGTCACATGGCCATCGGAGGACAATGTTTGCCCGATGCATATGTACCTCGAGTCTTCATCGGTCATTGTCAAGTCACATGATCAAGGATAAATACTATGTCTGGACCATTCTCCTTAGCCAAGTCACATGGCCATAGGAGAAAAATGTATGCTCGATGCATATGTACCTCATGATATAACTTATATACAAGTTCTTACCTATGAAATTTGTAGCACCATCTAGCTTGTCTTCTAATATGAGACAATACATCATCTCAACAAGAAGAAGTCAAAAATCTGAATCAGAAGGTTCAATGTCAGGAAAAATATCAATAGCCTACAAAACCGTAAAATTTCAATTTTGACAAATTGTTTGTCTGAGAATTGCAGTAGGTGTGCTAGGGAAAGGCGAGCTTGTCTATGCTAAATTTCTTCCCAACTTAGCCCAATAATTTTCTCAATGAGCTTTACAAAATCTTGTTACAACTGTCGTAGTGGGTTTTAGAGTCAAATTTCAAGTTTCACCAAATTGCAGTATAAGAATTGCAGTGAATGCGCAAAAGCAAGGCGAGTTGATCAGTGGTGGAGTTAGATCCAACGACTTTGCAATAAGTGCTCAACGAGCTTGACAAGTTTAGGTCTTAATAGAAAACTATGCAGTGGAAATATTGTTGATTTTCCATAAGCTAGGTTCAGCATGTAGTTCATTTCAATTTCATCATGTCTTAACCATAAACAAGAATGTTGCAGCAACCAAGATCACAAGAAGAAACACCATGCACAAGAACACAAGATATATCCTAGGAAACCCTTCTCAAACAAGGGAGAAAAACCTAGCCAAATCCTTTTCTATATTCTTCAAGAGAAAGACCTTTTACCACCAAGAATGACTTAGCACACAAAAGGGTGCTTAAGCCCTAAAAACCCTAGCGCCCAAGAGAGGTGTGCCACTTTTCCAAGTAGAAGTGTTTGCTGAAATTTCCAAACTCACAAGGAAGATATGATTCTGCAATGGAGAATCATCTCTTACTTATATTAGACATGACTACTCAACAAAGGTGTCTATTGGCTCAATAGGGCCGACCTCTCTAAGTCACTATATAATTTGTTGTTGTTGTTGTTATTATTATTATTAATATTAATATTAATATCACTATTAATTATCTTTTACATTTATTATTAAACACATTAAGGTGGGGCCGACCTGTACCCTTTACATAACAATTAGGGTTACAGGTAGGTCTGACTCTTGAACAGTGTATAGAAAAGGATCCGATACACCCACTAGTGCTCATCTACTAGGGGCACATCCACAGGGATGTCAAGGACCTGATTCACTGCATTACATAGATGAACCATGTCTTCACACATTCACCTGTGCTCGTCCACAGACACGCCTGCCCTACAAATCTGCTTTCCCACTCCCACCAACGGGAGGATCATCTGGAGTCTTCTCATCAACTCTGTTGCTCAGAGGAGGCCATCACATCGTCTTCATTTGTGTTCACATGATGATGTGCCCAACACTTTTGGGATTTTCCACATTCACCTTTTGCTCAGCCACAAGAACATCCTAACGCAACAGATTGTTTTTACATCGGATAATCATCTAGAGTTCTTCTCACACACGTCATGGAGGAGGCCATCTCTGCATTCTTGACTCTGTCCCAGGCAGGAACCACGAACCCTTCATAGGGGATTTCTCTCAGGTTTGTAAGCTAAGAGAAAGACTTCACATAGTTGTTGTGTTCCACATCTCACATGTTTGTAAGCTGGAGGATGTCTCCCATAACTGCATTCATCAACACTCCCTCTTAGCTAGGGAGGCATTCTTCATCAAGACAAGTCTCATATCAATTTACTCTGAATTTTGTTTCTGGCTAAGGTCATCCATACTACCTCTTCACTCGGAAGGAGTTCTTCACCAAGTAAATGTTTGTAGTCTGCTCAGGTGTAGAAAGGTACTGCAAGTATACAATTTTTTTTTTGCATCATATCTCTGAAAATTTTTATCTCGTTGTGTGTCAATCCATTAGGAAGCATTAGGTTCCTTAAGGATATTTAGATATGGCTCTTTGTCATCAACATAGGATCCATCTCATGGTCAAGTAAATCTGTTGGAAGTATGTAAAGCCACATTGCTTCGCACACTTACTTATATATATATATACACTTTGTCTCTGGTGCTCTTAAGGCTACAGAGTTTATGTTTACTGCTGCAACAGGAAACCATGAAAGACTTCAAGGTAGGACAACAACTGAATGTGCTTTTCCGGTTCATTGTACTTTCTTTGACTCAGGAAGATCTTATCGGTCATCTGTCATACTTCTTGTTCCAAGAAGTAGTGTATCATACTCAGATCTTTTATGAAAATCAAAAGTCAATGCTTACTTGTTTTCAACAATAAGGCTTTCTGAATAAGTCATCAAAATCAAACTTTTGTCACCAATACTGTAATAATATAGGTTTGGATCAACAACACTCTTGCTGAAATCCAAAGTCATCAAGAATCTGTCTATCTGATATAGTTTCCAACTCATGGAAGGTAGTACAGATGGACATGTATCAGGTTCACTGGGTCAAGTGTCTCATCATAGACAACTCCCTATGTTTATGAGAAATATCTGGCTATAGGTCTCATTTTTGAATTTATCAACACTTTCATCAACCACATGCTTATAGATCCACTTGGAAGTTACCACAAACTTCCCTTTCTGGTTTCTAAATAATATCGTATGGATCATTCTTTAATATGTATTGGTATTCTTTTGTTATGGCATCTTGCCATACAGGTTCTCTTGTTACTTCTCTAAGACAAGGAGTCTCAACATCAATGAAGTGGCTCATGACTGAAGGATAGCTCGAAAAATCTCTTTTTACTTTCTCGGAATGTGCCTTGAGAGGCTTGTGTGTTTCTCTGCCTCTTGCAGAGTGAGATTAAGTAGGCCTTTTATTTCCTACTGCAATATCTCTGAACATATCAACTGGGGAAACTAGATCAAATGGAATAATGTCTTTCTCCCTCTAAACTACTAAAATGGGAGAAGGTATAGTCTTGTTGTCAATCTCCATATGAGATTCTTTGGATCTTTGAAAGACTATCTCTTCTTTAAGGACAATGTTTTTGTTTGTCTCAATCTATCTCTGACCAGGGATGTCGAACTGGAATGTCTTTGAAGATTCATTGTATCCTTTCTTTCTAAAGGATCTAGCTTGGACTTCTTCTCTTTGCGTACATAAAAATACACTGGGCACGCAAATAACCTAAAGTGTTCAATCTCAAGCTTCACTCTGGTGAAGACTCTTGTTCTGAACATATACTACGTCATGCATGCTTCTGCCCATGAAATCATAGAAAGATTCTGATTAGCATTGTTGCATTGATTGTCTCAAGGATGGTTCTATTCTTCCTCTTTCTCAAATAGTTTTGACTCCCTCTGAAGGATAAGCATCTTCCTTTGTTCTTGACCTGTTTGGAACAAGAAAACGAGAGGAACCAAAACAAGAATATCTCCTAAAGGAGAATATCGAGTACATCTCTAGAATCAAAACAATTTAAGGATTGTTATCACAGCTACAACACATACTTGTAATGTAGCAAACTTTAGAAATATAGGTTAGAGGAATGACAATTACAACAATCAAACCTGAAGTCTTCACTTCCAGTGTGTTGTTTTTCTTCCAAGTCTCCTTCACTTCAAGATAACAAGTGCTTTCCTCAACCTGTCTTTTGTACTAGGACAATATTCTATCTTGACAGAAGATTGGGTTAGAGAACAAACTCTATGATCTCAACTTTAATCCATCTAATATCTTGACTTTAATTTTGACTAAAGGTTAGTATGATGGTCATAGCTTCAACATGCAACCTAGATCAAAATATGTCATAACAAATAAATGCATATTAGAATAATCAAACATGGGTTGTATTATTCCTCTGAATGTGTTGGATCTTGAGATTCTTCTGGATCTATGGCAAGAGATCCCTTCTCCTACAAATACCATTTAAAGCTTAACAATTTAAACATATGTGAGTACATACCTCTGATAGCATTTGCAGGTAGTGGCACCATCTGGTAGCAGCAGTAATAACTCTTAAAAGACTTCAAGGGTGACTGCAACTAGTACAACAGTTGATACTTCAACTGATAGTGCAACTGATTCTGAAACTGCAACTGCAATTGCAACTTAGGGTTTTATGAGGAAACCTTAATTTTTCAAACTTCAAATTTTGAAATTCGGATCTAGGTGATAGATGCGCTGGGCTGAGGTGGGTAAGCTGGTGCAGTCAGATTTCTGAAAATCCAAAATTTACCCCCTCAAACTTGACCAACAGATTTCTAGACTGTTTTTTTGGTACTTTTGGTTTTCTGGTACTCTGGTACTTCTAGTTTTTTGGTACTTCTGATACTTTTGTGAAAACTAGGGTTTCACTTTCTCGGAGATCTACCCACTGAAAAGGTGCGCTGAAGGTACCAAAGAGTTCCTTAGGTTAGGGCGCACTTTTCTAGATGGTTTTGAAGTTGAAAATCTTCTTCAATAAAAAGCCATAATTTTTTTGTACGACAATAGTGATGTTTTTCCTTTTTTTCTTGTGAAGAATGCTTGTGCAATGGGTTCTTTCAAGACCTATGCTCTGATACCATGTTGATTTTCCAAATGTAGGTTAAGCATGTAGTTCATTTCAATTTCATCATGTCTTAACCATAAACAAGAATGTTGCAGCAACCAAGATCACAAGAAGAAACACCATGCACAAGAACACAAGATATATCTTGGGAAACCCTTCTCAAATAAGGGAGAAAAACCCAACCAAATCCTTTGCTATATTCTTCAAGAGAAAGACCTTTTAGCACCAAGAATGACTTAGCACACAAGAGGGTGCTTAAGCCCTAGAAACCCTAGCGCCCAAGAGAGGTGTGCCACTTTTCCAAGTAGAAGTGTTTGTTGAAATTTCCAAACTCAGAAGGAAGATATGATTCTATAATGGAGAATCATCTCTTACTTATATTAGACTTCTACTCAACAAAGGCGTCTATTTGCTCAATAGGGCCAACCTCTCTAAGTCACTATATAATTTGTTATTATTATTATTATTATTATAATTAATATTAATATTAATATCAATATTAATTATCTTTTACATTTATTATTAAACACATTAAGGTGGGGCCGACCTGTACCCTTTACATAGCAATTAGGGTTACAGGTAGGTTTGATTCTTGAACAGTATATAGCAAAGGATCTGATACACCCACTAGTGCTCATCCACTAGGGGCACATCCATAGGTATGCCAAGGACCTGATTCACTGCATTACACAGATGAACCAGGTCTTCACACGTTCACCTGTGCTCGTCTACAGGCACGTCCGCTCTACAGATCTACTTTCCCACTACCACCAACAGGAGGATCATTTGGAGTCTTCTCATCAACTTTGTTGCTCAAAGGAGGCCATCACATCATCTTCATTTCTGTTCACATGATGATGTGCCCAACACTTTTGGGATTTCTCACGTTCACCTTGTGCTCAACCACAGACACGTCCTAACTCAACAGATCACTTTTACATCGGATAATCATTTGGAGTTCTTCTCACTCACGTCATGGAGGAGGCCATCTCTACATTCCTGACTCTGTCCTAGGTAGGAACCACAAACCCTTCATAGGGGCTTTCTCTCAAGTTTGTAAGCTGAGAGAAAGACTTCACATAGTTGTTATGTTCCACATCTCACAGGTTTGTAAGCCGGAGGATCTCTCCCATACCTGCATTCGTCAACAAATATTTCAACAAAGCTCTAACCCCATGTCGATTTTTCTTATTTTCAATTCTTGATAGTTATTGCCTTATGATTTCTAAACAAAATTCACTTTCATACCACAGTTATCATAGAATAACTATACACTGAAAATATCAACTATAATAATGCAACGGAAATAACAAGATCTAGAAACATTAACCATGCACAGTAGTCACTAGAACACAAAAATGTATCCCGGGAAACGCAGCCTTGGGAGAAAACCCAACAACCTTTCTTATAGAAGAATTCAGTCCAAGATATTACCACTACATCACCATCATCAGATCAAGATACAATGCAGAGAATGTCCTCCCCAAGCCTAGTGCCTCCAAGATCTAGTGTCTCACTAGAATAGACAAAATATAACCAAAAGAGAGTTTCTCCAAGTCTAGCACCTCTCCAAGTGTGGCACACCCACCAAGATAACTAGAACTCCAAGATATAGCGAAAATATGACGACTGCAGCTAAAACTGCCTAGTGTGCACTACAGAAGGAGAATTGTCTATGTCCAAATGAAATGACCATGCATGTATTTATACTTGTCCAAGTGCCCGTCTTTTTCCTGTGGGGATGACTTTTCATTCTGGGTCTTCAATTTCACTTTATTTCTTTTTGTCTTTTACTGGTGGGGCCGAATTCTCTTCTTGGGTCTTCAATTTGTTCCTAGGGCTTCTTTAATGGTCAAATGGGTCTTCTTGTACTTATGGAGAATCACTGCCAAAAGTTGCAAAATTTCAACAATTAGGAAGGTCAATATTGTGACAAATATTTTGAAATTGTGATCTAATTTGAATATATGTAGAGCACTCTAGGAGAAAGTGATTTTCATCTTCAACCCTCTTAGTGTCACAAAGATGACAAATTCTTTCATCCCACGATATATAAAGTTCCCAACTATGTACTTGCATATTTTATTTTCAGCTTACATAGATATTTTTTATTAAGTAGATTTAAATCATTATTATTCATGTCATTTTTGACATAACATATAATTGAATTGGTTAAGTGATTTAACACATCCAAAAAATAACGGAACAGATTTGTTACTATTATAATATATTGTAATAAGACATTTTAGATCAATAATATGCCTTAAAAAATGTACCCTAAGTACATTCATATAATATTTATTTTCTTAATTGTTGAGTAAAATTGGTTTGAATAAAAGTGAAACATTACTATTAAAATTTAATATTTTCAATCTTCAAAAGAATCAAATCCAAAAAAAAACCTCAAGAAAATGATATGAAATTTCAGAATTACATCAATTATCTAGTTATCAAAACTTCTACCTATCTTCATGAAAAGACCATAGAGATTCAAACTCTTAAAAACCAAAAATAAGTATGCATAAATAAAACATAGTAATAAGCACCATATCCCCTATTCATGATGGCACAACAAGAACACAACCATAATGATTTCTAAAATAATACTAATAAAAATTGATTAAAAAAGTTTTCCCATATATTATTAAAGAATCAAAATAAACTACCAAAACTTAATTTTATAACTTCAAAACTACATAAAAATGTAAATAATATGGAACACAAAAGTAGCCTTCTCTTATTATTATATTTTTATGACTTACAAAATATAAGACTACGAAAGAATCTGCACCTCCAATCCACAAGAAAGTGACCTTATTCTATAATAAAAATATGTGTAGTTAAATATAAAGAATATCGAACACTATGACTAACAAAATATACGATTTTGGAAGAATGTGATGACAGGACGCACCTTCAATCCCCCAAAAAAGTGAAATCTATCATATAATAAAAATATATGTAGTTAAATAAAGAAGGTTGTCTTTCACATAGTGAAATTTAACTTTATATAAGTGAAATTTATTTTATTATAAAAATGTACATAGTTAAATGAAAATGGTTGTCTATAATAATGTATGTAGTTAAGTGAAGGAGGTTTTCTTTCGCCTAGTGAAACTTAACTTTATATAGCATATAATAGGGACACCATACATCCACAAACATCTCCTTTAAAAAAGGCTTTATTAAAGTTAAAAAATTATTTAATTCCCTTTAAAAATAATTAGTCTTTTTAAATATTATTAGACCTATTAAATTATCATTAAACATAAATTTGTTGATTGCATGTGTTAATTATTTTATTCTTGTGTTTTACTTATAAGTATGATGATGACTATGTCGGTTTTGACTATCAAGAAAGATGGAGCAAGAAGAAAACTTCTAGGTGCAATGGGTGTGCATATTGGATAGGAAGATCAAAGCAATTTTTGCAAAATTTTAGTGAACTCTTATTGTACAGGTGTATATAGATGCACTGAGGACAATGCATAAATAAGGGAGAAGGGAATGTAATAACCCAGCTTGATCCCCGGATTGTAAATATGTTGTACATGTGATACTTAGGCCGGTGAGCCGGTATGATTGGGTCAGGGCGCCTATATATGATACTTAGGTAGGTAAGTTGGGCTGGAACGCCTATATATGATACTTAGGTTGGTAAGTTAGGTTGGAGCACCTGTAAAGATGATCAAAGACTAGAGGGCATGTACTATAAAGTGTACATATGCACTAATTAATAAAATAACACCACGAGATGAAAAGAGTCCGGGGAGCTAAGACTCCACAAGTGGGAAAGGGGACTAAGGGCTAGGTAAAGAGAGATTAAGCCAAGGAGGCTAAGCAAACATAATACAATAATTCCCTAAGTCTTTATATTATTATATTATATAATAATATAATATAAAAAGGAACATGCATATTTAAAAAGGGGGGGATTTGGTTTAATTCTCCATTCCATTCATTTCATTTTTACGAGGGGGATGCCTACAAGAGTTTCTCTGGGGAAGATGGTGACCCAAACTACAAAGCACTTCTCCTTAGGTTGCCTTGGGAAAGGCTTGAGCCCTAGAGGGAGAAGTGTGAGGATAGGTTCCCTGGTGTGGGGACCTAGAGGATACCTGGAGACCTCTGAGGGCAGCTGGAACTCATGGAGCCACAGTGCTCTGAGACTTCATGGTTGGCCTGTGTTGGAGCCTTGGAAGAGTCATGGTGCAACCCGAAGGATTGTGGTGCGGAGAAGGGAGCACACTACCTTTGGTTGTGCAAGTTGATGGGGAATGATAGACTATAGGTTGGAGTGATGTTGAGGTTTGGTACCTTGGCTTGGACCCTGTTGCTATCGACTATGGATCATAGTTGGATAAGAGGCATTTTTTCCTGGTGGAGTATTAACCTCAGCTAGAGGATGATTCAATGCTGGGAGATTATGAGCAATGTGGTCTATGGTTGGGAGGAATGTTTGAGGTCTGCAGCTAGTAAGTGTTTCCTAAAAATAAGTGTCATGTTTATATGTGCTATGATATTGTTACATTATGCATTGACATATTAATTGTTGAATGCTTATATAATCTCTATGTATTTTTACATTCCTGAAATTATTAAAGTGTCACTAAACTTTATCACGGTTGATTAAATGTGTTTAACAAATTAATATTTTTAAAGGGTCAATTGTATATATTTGCACAAGACTCGTGTGTATATATGTGTATGTGTGTGTGTGTGTGTATTGAAATAACTCCTAGGAAAACCCACCGGGCACTTGCCCTCATTTTGAGGATGGTACCCGAGGTAAACCAGATTTTGTAGAAAGCTCGAGCTTTTTTCGATAGCGTGCTCATTTAAGAGCTCAACATGTCACTTGCGGGAGTTGAACCTGGGTAGGGGGAAGACACCCCTCAACACAAACCACTAAACCCAATTGACAAGACTCGTTTATTATGATCATGTGCAATTTAATTATGTTGGAACTTTCAGGGCACACAAAGCAGTCCCCTTCCAAAGGACTTTTATTGACAAGCCATCTATAAAAGGAAGTTGCTAGCAAATGAAGGCTTCAAGAGGCATTTTCGTCAAGGAGACTTTTCTGTTGGATTAAGTGTCAGACTTTGGTCTATTTGATTCTAACGTTTTAGATCTATCCATTCCTCCTTGCCCTATATTTCCATAGTTCAATTTATATGCAAACTTGCATTCTTCATTTGCTTCAACAAGTTTGTGGAACAATTTGATTACCAATCTTTTGCAAGGTAATCGATGAGGTAGAGCACTTCTCTAATGATGACCAGGTTCAAACTCTAACGGAGATGTCCATCAGATCTTCATGAACAAACGCATAACAGATTTATTGTGTCAACATTTCAAACATCAAGATAAGTTCTTCATCAAGGAGAAGTCCCATGATTAACTTATCTTGAGGTTCGATGTTACAAACAAACTTGTTTGATAACTATAAAAATATTCAATTTTAGGATAAGATAGAGAGATCCATAAAGATAAATATAATTGATAAAATATGAATGTGATATGATAAATTACAATGAGGACCCCAAATATATACCTAGGCGGAGTGCCTTTTCATTAATAGCCATGTTTTTTCGATAAGACGCATCTTTTCATTATAATGTATTTTCATTAATTAATTATTATTATTTATATTATTATATATGTTTATATTATTTATGTTCATAACATTCTAAACATTCACACAGTAAATCTATCATGCGGTTCCTTGTAAAGATCTGATGGACATTACAGCAAACCGCAGAAGCTTGAAGGATTCCATTGGAGATGTCCATGCTCAAGCAGAGAGGGTTAGTGCAAGTCTTTGACAGACCCTTTAGACAAGACTGTTTAGGCGAAAGGTTCTAAATTTGGTATAGATAACTATGCATTTTATGAAGACAAAAAATCATCAATATCAGTCATGAACATTCACGGGGCCCATTGCATACAAACATTTTTTATGGCTAGAGGATGCAACCCACATAGCAAAATATCAATCTAACACATGGAAAATGATGCCCACAGCTGCAAATAAATATTCCCATCTCCAAATTGGTGCCCATAAGTGGTTTTCAGCTCACTTGCATTTTCTCAATGCTAAGATAAACAATGTTTGCTGCTGTGTTTTTTCAGCTCCAGGGTGGGAAAGAACTACATGTGTACCTATTTTTGAATTTTGCTTTTTATGCCCCTGGATGTGCTACTTTTTTTAAGCTGGTGTGTTTTTCTAGGTTAGGGGATATGAGCAGTGGGGACCGGGATATCCCAAACATTTCTAAGACCTCCTGGCATCAGGGCTTCTGGTTTCCAGCTCAATGAGCACTAGGGACATGCCCACTGGACTTTAGTTGAATAGTCAAGATGCACCCTATCTTGTCAAGCATAGTTTGGTCATGTGGCAGTTGCCTTTATATACAATATGTTGATGCATATGTTATTAAGGGAAAAGAATCCAGAGTATTATTTGATACTTGTAAAGAGTTTCATAGTTCACTCTTCCACTATTACCCAGTAGTAAAAGAACTATTTTTTGAGATTATATGCAATTATAAATGCTGAATTATACATAAATCCCATGTTTGTTTGAATGAATATGGAAGTAGATCATTTCCTGTTATGAATTTTGGGCCCTGCATTGCAACTTCACTACATTAGCTGATCTATGCCATAGAAAAATATTGGTAAATCATGGTCCCAGTACCCCTCTCGTCAAAAAAGGATATTCAAGAACTTAACTCCTTTATGCTTATGCATTAAATTCTCCACAAATATTGAATTCAAGATCGAAATTTGATGTTTTATAGTGTACATGTCAAAAGAAAACCATAAAGATTATCAGAAAATAATGAAGGGCACCATTTCAAGCTGTACAGTGGTTGTTTAAGCACATACAGATACATATCTCCAGCCACTAATATATAGCAATGCACATAAAAGAAAAATTATGGAAAATATGCCAAAAACATTCATCTGGTGGTCAAATTTCAATTCCAATTGCATTACTACTTTCGTTACGCATTCTTTATGTCTCCAGATTATATATTTGCAAATTGAAGAGTAAAATGTTGTGAATGAAGAATTTTAAGAAGTCAATGGCAGAATACATTAAAAGAAAAATTATCGCATGCACATAAAATGCACATAGTATACCAAATAGGAAGACTTTTTACATTGTTAATGAGGTTTTTTGCATGGATTTTTGGTTAGAATTTCGCTCCACAAAACTGAACAAGTCCACCCCCGCAAGATGAAAATTGATGAATGAACTTGTGTCTGATTTTAGCCTTTCTAAGAATGCCAATGGCCTACTACATTGATCAACTACTGTGTCATGCCTCGTGCATAGGCATTGTCTAATTAAAGTCGGGATAACTTTCTGCCTGCTGTCTCCCTTGACGTCTCAATCAAAATCACATAGTGTGTAATCCTTCATGGTGACTATCAAGGTGAGCTGCCAGTAAGGGTAAACAAAACTCATGTTTACACAAATTCAAAATATTTACTGCTCGAAGATCATACCAGTTAATAAACAATATCAATTGGTCTCACTTTAATTCATATTAATGGTACTGACCTTTGCATAGGTCGAGAAGTACAGATCTCACTTAAACTTCTCATGATCAAACCATTGACGCAAGACAACCTAATGAATAAAAGTAAATACAATGCAGTTAGTGAGTCACCCACCTAGAAGATAAGAACCAACTTGACGTCTCAATCAAAATCACTGAGTGTATAATCCTTCATGGTGACAATAAAGGTGAGCTGCCAGTAAGGGTAAACAAAACTCATGTTTACACAAATTCAAGATATATACTGCTAGAAGATCATACCAGTTAATAAAGAATATCAATTGATCTCACTTTAATTCATGTCAATGGTACTCACCTTTGCATAGGTCGAGAAGTACAGATCTCACTTAAATTTCTCATGATCAAACCACTGACGCAAGACAACCTAATGAATAAAAGAAAATATAATGCAGTTAGCAAGCCACCCACCTAGAAGATAAGAAATTGCTCTAAGATTAAAAAAGGTTGGCAATCAAATAAATCTTTACCGGACAGACAGGACTTGTTCTCAGCCCGTCATGAAGTTCATGAGAAGAAACGAGTAGCTTCACAGGACGAAATCCCATAGCAATATTTTGTCCTCTGGTATCTGTGAAAGAGATTAGTTGCCGCTCTAACAAATGCTCAAATGCCTGTAAACAAGGCATCAGCATGAGAAATACAACAATCATAAAGTCATGAAACTCAATAACAAACAGGTCATATCAATTCACAGTGCCCATGTCTACAAAGATAATGCACAATAAGATATCAACAGTGCATAGGCTCAAGAACAACTAACAGAACAAAGTAAATATATATGCCATGTGAGAACCTTATGTTTCACAGCATAATTCAGGAATAAAACTGATGATTGATCAAATTTACTAGCTCAAACAACCAAGGAACTCAAGGGATTGCAATGTCACAAGCTCTGTGTTTCTTATTGAGATAAATAATTATTTTCCAGAATGCAGCGAATCTCCTAACAAGGCTAAAAAATGTGACTTCATTAATATTTCTTTCTAAGATATGTATAGTCATTGAATGGTCTTACGAATATCACTAACAGTGGGAAAATAATGTTTCTACAGCTAAGGATAAGCCACAAAACAAAGTTGTGCCAAAAGAGATGGAGGCCTATGGGGCCACCCTCAAGAATAGAATATATTTTTTACTAATAGACCAGAGTTATCCATCGATTTTTTTCCAATTCTTAGTCAGGACATACATGTCAATCCCTAGTACCTACACCATAAAGGCTGCACCCAAAGGATGGGCATACCAAATGTCAGGGACCACTAAACATGGCAGCAGAGCTCTATCACTCTTCTGTTTACTACACAATCACAAAGAAAGTCGGTCCTGATGATACATAGCACAGGGAATCCTAAATTGTCTTGCAGCATAGCCAAAACCAGAAATTTGTTGAGATTTGGGTACCTTGGGAACTGGTCCCCTTGTGGTTTTGAGTCTCTAACCACAAGTGGGAAATACTTTGGTACTATGTACCTTGTACTGTATGTCTAATTCAACTTTGACTTCACTCAAGTCAAAAAGTCCTTTTTTTGTCACTTAGGCAAAAGTGACTAATTATTCACTTTGTGGGTGAATGAGGAGACATAAAGTGAACTTAGGGAACTTAACCCAAAGTGGGTTTGTGAGTGGGATTATTGTGGGATGATCTCAACCTTTGATTAGAGAATGAATGGAGAGATCTTAGCCATCCATCTCTTAGGTTTCCTTATGGAGGTTCAAGAGGGGTGCATAGGGCCTAAGGAGACTCATTCTATCTTTTGTTCACTTGGAGAAGAAGAGGAGAGCAATGGAGATGGGAATGGAAGCATTGAATGAGGGCAGCAAGGGCGCCTCCTTCCATGGAGGGCTCTAGGAGGCTTTGGCTTCCATTTTTTTTGTGGTGTTGATACTTGCTTGGAGGAGGGCATACTATAGGAGGAGGGCACACACCTAGCAGGGAGGCCTTACACTTGTCAGATTGCTGGTTGGAGTGTCTTGTTGGAGAAGTAGCACACAAGGTCAGATTTGTGTGCAAGGGTTTCTTCTACAAGGCAACAAGGAGCAAGGGTGCAAGTTTTGAGTGAGATTGAGCAACAAAGGAAAAGGGCGCACCATGCTTGGGCGCATTCACCTTATTGGACTTGTATAACAGCTTGAGAGGGGCTGCCTTTGTATCATGTTCATTTGTTTCATGTACTTGTTGTATCTCACATTCTTTACATCACATATATAGACTTATATTCCAAACTGGTTTTCCCCGGGGGGTTTTATCCAAGGTCATGTTGACCAAAAACTCTTGTGTCCTATTTTCATGTATGCTAGAGTTTAGAACTACATTATATTAGTTGTAAAGATCTAAAGGTGTTATATATTTGAGGTATGCATGTGCTAACCTATGGGCTACTAAAACTACATGCTAGAGCACCTTAAAAGCTTATGTAGCCATAACTAAACAGCAGAAAAGTTCCTGAACAGTTTTCTGTTATAAAACAGCAGCAAAGACATGTTAGACAGTTGAAACTTAGAGCCAATCTCAGGTCAAAGACAGACCTAGTTGGCACTCTGTTAGGACCTCAAATTTCTTCAAAATTGGCCACAAGCCAGTAACGTTTGAACCTGCTCCAATACCACTTGTGATATACTTTGCGGTAGTCACCAAATGCCAAAGGCATTCATAAGAAAAGGGAGCAAGCTTATATTGTCCATGTTATCCCCGATTTTAGGGATAACTAAGGAGATTATGTCTCAAGGCGCACAGGTGTTATGAACATAAAATATACATAAATAGATATTCATAACATAATAATAGTTAATAAATAATAATTATTAATAATGAAAGGTCATGTCTCAAAGGACATGACTATTGGTAAAGGGCACCCCTACGTGGGTATATAAGCAGACCCTCATTCTCAATTGTAATCATCTTATATCTTATCTATTCATATATTATTTACAGTCCTACATGGATTACTTTGTTATATTCCAAGTATTTTGGATTATTCTTGTGTGAGCGAACTTTGTTCGTCTCATTTGGTATCAGAGCTAAGTTCTGATCTGGCCTTTGGCCACACTCAAGTATTTTCAGAATTTTTCTGAATTCTTGGTCTTTGACCAAGGTTAGGCCATTGGCCATGTTGTTCCTGAGTCTGTACTAAGGCTTAAAATACAGTGTCAAGGCATCCGAAAATATGGTAATGGTTAATTGAGGATTTCACTAACTTTCGATGTGGGAAGCTAATGAGGATTCCTGCGTTCGCGCTGTCTGGCTTCCAACTGTTCCTGAGTTGCAATATCTTGTTCAATGGCCGTCCATGAACGTTCTAATTCTTCCCGGGTATTAGCAGTTCTAAGGGTCGTACTAAAAAGATTTAACGCGATATTAGTTTGATCTGATATCCCGAGTTGAATATTAGGTTGAATTACTCTGGGTATAGTCATTGAGGCATAGTTAAATTATGGAAATGATTTAAAGTGAGATTTTAATGGCTGATTCAATTTGGTCGAACATAAGAGAAAACTTTGTGTGAAGAACGAGATAGGACTACAAACGAAAGGCCCTTTCCTGTAACTGTATGATTTTTCGTAAAAGATATGAAATGAACGAAGAACACTCAGTTGTAAGTAACGAAAAAACCTTTATCAGTAAAAACTCACGTATACATGGGAGGAGAACTTAAAATGAACATCAATGACAAGGTACAAGTAACACACCATCCTATAACTGAACTTGGTCTTACACCTGCTAATAGCCGGTGCAGAGGAAAGACAATGGACAATTATTAGTAGTATGAACTTGTTTCACTATAGTAGTAGTTGCACTAAGTTATAGTGATATCTCTCAACTATGTAGAGCAAAATGAAAAGAAACAATGAACATGACAAAAACTAACTATGTAGAGCAAAATGAAAAGAAACAATGAACATGACAAAACAAACTTGAGATACAGTCGAGACAGAATCGAGAATCTTGGATTTGCTTTGTATTAACTTTCTTCACGAGAGAATTCTGTTACAATAGGTACCAAAAAGTCCAGCCTTTGGTTTTTCTTACTTTCTCATATTTATACAAAAAGGTGCTCAGGTGTTTCTTTTACATAGCTCGGCGGATATCATACATCTGTCTAAAAATCAAATACAAGACGTGTCGGTTCCGCTTGGCAGCTGTTAGAAGCCAAATCATTTCATCTCTTCAACTCGTCTTTCCAGATGTGCCAGGTGCTCGCTGCTGCATAGACTCCGCGCATATCCTACACTTGTCTAAGAATTGGGATACGAGATGTGACTGGTCTGCTTGACAACTGGTTTCGGCAACATAGCAGTCTCGGGTTAATTGTGGAATTCTATCTTCCATATATGTATTAACAATGCCAAGGATGCCGAGTTGTATGCTGGGATGAACGAGATGCTCCTCAATTTGGACCATACCTGTCCTATCCATTTTGGAGATTTCTATCAAACTCTTTTCATTTCTTTCTTTCATATCAAGGAAGATTTGTTCCATGTTTGTTTGCCTCAGAGTCTCTATGTCTCCTCCTCTCTCCATCCCTATTAGTTCAGTATCAATGATCTTGAAGGTTTCTTCAAGAGAACTCGTCACTGTCTTCGCCTGCTCTTTGCTCAAAGCGATATCATGTTCCCAGTTCTTTAAAAGAATGTTGCCTCTAGTCTGTTCTTCGAAGGAGAGCCCGGGGGTCTCTGCTGAAAATCTGTTCCGGGTGGCTATCACTGCTTCCTGGAAGATGAGCCGAGCGGCTTCTGCATCTCTTTCCTTGACAATCAGATCTTGAGAGATCTGACTCATTAACAAGCAATCTTTTCTAAAATCCCTGATTTTGTCTAGTAGACTCTGTTGAGCGGAAGAAATTCTGCTCCGAATGTCAATCGCTCGAGATTTAATAATCTCGATGTCAATCATTTGACTACCTGCGTCTTCCAGTTGAGTTTGCAATCGTGTGATGGTGTCCCTTTGGTGACCGGACTGCATCCGTCCATCTCGGATTATTGAATCAGCCTGTTCCAGCTTGGTTTTAAGGTGTTCAATTTCTCTCTTGTCAGCCAATTGGGCTATCTTAAATTCTCCGCTTGCTAAATTTCTCGCGTTTTCGGTTGCTGAATCCAACCTGGCCTCAAGGGTCTTTATCAAGCGATTTTTTGCTTTGAGCTGTTCTTTTAACATCTCGACAGAATATAGATTTGCCGTTGCATACGCTCCCAGCGTTCCCGCGATTTCGGTGGCAAACTCCTCCTTTTTATTTCTCCCATCAGTCATAACCTTGAATTTCTTGGCCGTGGATTCTCCTTCCTGATACACTTCTCGTTTTACCACCGCTTTCCTCTTTTTGTCAAAGAAGAATTCGTTAGGAGGGAGTTCTTCTGCTCTTATAGGCTCCAGCTCCTCGCCAAAAATCCACCCTTCGTTAACACCCCCTTGTGTGGACTGCAGGGGTGTTACAGAGGCGATGGGTTGTCCGATTTGCTTCGTACCTTTCCCAGGCGTGCTGAACGGGTCTGGTCCTTCCGGGGGATCGGAAGTCTTCGTCCCTCCATCTGGATTCTGAGTTTCTGGTGAGTTTGTGCTTGTCACTTCCACTTCTGCTCTATGCTCCTTGGGAGGATTGGTATCCTCCCTTTCTGTCGTAGGATTCTGGTTCCGTTTAGGACTCTTTTCCTCCTCAGGACTCTTCTGCTCCTGCTTTTCCTGATGCTTCTCTGGGTTAGAGGTCTGTCCTCCGGAACTTCCAGCTTCATTTTCTTTATCTTTAGGAAGTCCTAAACCTCCTAGTACAACAGGGAGGCATCTCCTCCGGTGCTCTTGAAATTTTAGAACAGACGCTCTGTCTTCAGGCGAAAGGGCGTCGATCCGGAACTGCACCTCCGAATAAGACCTCGTCCCTCGGAAAACATCATCCAAGGGCGAGTTCTCATGTTCAAACCTTTTTAGTCCACAATTCCCTAAGTGAGTGCTCACGATTTTTTGTGGATCGTGCTTTTTGTATTCAATGTAGGCCAGGTTCAAACCTTCTAACGCCGCAGCTTCAACTTTAGCGTGCCCGAAATCGGACAATGAATATGAATGTAGTCGAATAGGAAAGGATGGCCATACCTTTTTGGCTGATGCCTTGAGCTCCTTGCTCACTCCGCCGATTACCGTCTGCCGTGCAACTTCGCGACAGGCCAGTTTATCGGGAATGAACTGCGGAAGTGCCGAAGGGGGAACAGTAGCTCCGAACACCCTTAGATAAGAGAATTCCTCCTCCACGTACCAGTCCGCGATGTGGCTCAGATTTCCAGCGATGCTATCTGAGATACGGGGAGGCAACAGGCCGAAAATGACAACATGCAGGGGCACCATCACCCGATTAAAAATTTCATAAATAAAATCATTAGCGTTTTCCTCCCACAGCTTATCATGGTACTTGTGGACAGCTATCTCTTGGGTTGGGCTCCAAGCCCAATTCATTAAAGGGAAAGGCGTTAGTGAACATATGGCGTCAATGATGTATGCGGACATGAAGAATCCGGCTGGTTTTCCGGCTGCCTTTTTCTCCCTGTATTCAGTGACTCTGCTGAGCAAACTGTCAGAAAGCATTTTTGACCAATTGAAGGAGAACCCTTCTGCTACGTGATAGATAAGAGGTACCCACTGGACAAAAAAATGTGCAGTGTCTTCTCTTCCATAGAGCCGACAAGCCATCATTGCTACATACATAAAATTTGGCTCTAGTGAAGAAATTGAATACACTCCTTCGCTGTTTATCCTGAGCAACGCGGGGCGCGATACCCAGTCTCTTATCAAACCCGGCAAGGTTCTGTCGAATTCCTCGCACTCTTTCTTTTTGAATTCTTCCAGAAATTCCTTACCATATGCACATTCGGAAGTTTGTGGGAGTTTATACATAGCCTGGATATGCTCAGGCCTAAACGTCCCGACCATTTTCTTTTGGTTATTCAAGATGGTTCTGGTGGGCAGGTCGATATGATCCAATGCCCACTAGATCATATCGAGGTAAGGGAGCAACCGAGGTCTGGCTGCTACCAGGTGCATTCCTGACTGAAAAATTGCCTTGTATTTGGTGTTCAAATCATCTCTTACGACGTCGAGATCATCTTCGTCAGATTCTGAGCAGTTGACCAGCCCAGCCTACAGAATACTTGAAATGGATGACCAAGTGGCTACCGAGT